>JAUTDX010000974.1:0-115352 GCA_030844895.1 Ambrosia x helenae
TGTGAACGCTAGAGTGGAGAACATGGTCTAGTTTTTAGGATAAGTTTGTTGTATTTGTAGGCTATATATAGCTTACTTATTTAATGTTAAAGTGCAGTAAGTTTACAAAACACATAACATTCTTTACGTGAATCATATTGTGTGTGTTTGAGTGTGTCTATTGAAGGGCCTGAAAACCAACATTTGGTATCAGAGCAGGTTAAGAACGAGGGCCGTTTGAGAGTCGTTTAGAGAAAAGGTACAGCCCCTTGGCTGCAGGGCAAGCGCAGCAGCAAAGACCGAGTTTGCGTTGTTTTTCGCAATCCGTTTTCGGGTTTTTAAAGAAGGGCTGTTCGGGACAGCAGGAGGCTGTTTCGGGGTTGTTTTACAGCAGAAAATGAAGACCGTTTTAAATGTTTCGGTTAACCGTTGTTGTGGTGGAAGTGTCGTGTTGGATGACGGGGTGACCGGTGATAAACATTGGTGTTTTATGGCTGTTAGAGTCTGGAGGAGAAAATTAAAAGACGATATAGTCCGTGAAGAAGTTGTTTTGTGTGTTTGATTTGAAAAAAATTCTAATTGGTGCAATGGATTAGATGAAATTGAAGGCGTGTAGTAGTTCTATAATTGATTGTTTTTATAAGTCTTTGAGTTTTATATTTACTTTATGATTTGAATTGAATTTTGAAGTCACGATGACATTGAATATCAATTCAAAAGGAAGAGCAGTAAAAAATCGATCAATTGGAAGAAAGTAGGAAAGTCAACACACTGTGAAAAAAAAAGGGTTTATGTTCTTCAACACTAGAAGGACAGCTGAAATTGGATTGAAGAGGTAGAGGCGTTACATGTGAATCACAATAGAAGACCGGAGAAAGAAGACCACAATGGCGTCGCGAGTAAGAAATGAAGACCGTGACCGACGTCGGAGAAGAACGACGAGGAGAGACCGAAGCCGTAGTAGACCGAACGGCTTGAAAAGACCGCTGCCGAAAAATAAATTTCGGTGGAATAAAAGAAAAGACTGTTTCCTAGGAAGAAGAACATAAGCCGTGACATACCGAACGGCGTGACCGATGACCGGATATGTTCTCTTCACCGGAAAGAAAGACCGAAAAACGCGCCAAGAAGACCGTAGGGTGAGACCGTGGGTGTGTGACAGTGACCGGAGCTAGGTTCGCACCATGAAAGACCGAAGACCGAACAATGCTTTTATTGTAAAGCTTAGACCGAAAGAAAGACCAAGATTGTGAACAACGACCGAAAGTGTTCACATTAGACCGAGCCGTGATCCGAAGACCGAAAGGGTTCACGTTAGAAAGGGAAAGAGAAAGACCAAACCTGCGTGGTTCTTGTGTCGAGACCGAGATAGTCAAACTTTTTAAAACCACAAATTTTTGTGATTTACTAAAAGTTTATGAAATTATATACAAATTCAATATAAACTTAAACTTTCGTTATATAAACTTGTGTTCAAATTTTATATTCTCAAAATTACAAGTATTTATGTGAATTCTTTCGTGTGAAAAGATCTTGATATCTCTAGGATTACCACCAACAATATGTTTTTAGATGTAGTCAAGATGCATGCAAAATGTTTCATCAATCTCAGTGATGATATGATATCTTATAAGTTTCAGAAGTTTTCTATTTAAAAATTTTTACATTAGTATGTTATATTTACATACATTTTTTTTTGCGAATTAAAAAAAATAGTGTTCAATGAATTAATTAGACACTAATTACTATATTTAATTCTCATGGCTCACAAACTAATAGCTACTATATGATATAGTAATAGAGTTTTTAAATTTATATTCGCTCTTAGCTTCTTAATATCTAAGTAACATATTTAAAAATGTTTTTAACCTGTGGATAGTGTTTACTCAGTGGTGAATATAATAACTAAATCAGTAAATCACAACCTTAGTGGTTTACTTTCTAAACTTGGAATCATTTTACTAATTTTATCACATATATGGAATGTAAAGAAAGTTTTAGAAACAAGATGTTAAACTCTACTTACTATGCTCATGTATAGCCCTGAGCGAGATGCTGTTCAAAAAAAAAGCAATACGTATTACCAACCACCTTTTGGTGGAGTGGTATGGAGACTCAATGATAGAAGGACCCATGACTGAAAGGTCCATGGGTTCGATTCTTGAGAGCGCCGGGTTTTACGATTATTCCATTGTCGTGCCTTTGGGCGGGTGGATAGTCGGGTTTTCCCCGGAACTGGTGGACTTGGTGAAACAAGGAGCTCCTCTTACATGTCTGGCTATGCCGGGTGGAAGGGGTCCTGATTTGACTGAGTAGGGACTCCAAAGGGAGTTTTTGGTGAATTTCGTTGCCCGTTAAAAAAAGCAATACGTATTACTGTAATTAATTGGTTCCATTATGCCACATGATTTACATAAATGCAAGCTATTTATTAAACAATCATTCAAGCTATTTATTAAACAATCATTCAAGCTTTAAACTAATTATAGAATCAATAAATGTGGTCTTTCACAATTATGCATGTCTTTATAATGCTTCAACTTCTAAACACTACTATCATTCAAAGCAGAAACAATGGGAAATTAATTGACATATCGTGAAGAGTAAAACGCTAAAAAGGTTTGCTCACATTTATTGGGTTTATCTAAAAAAGTTTTTTTATTATTTTTTTTTTTGTAATTGTACCTATGTGGTTTGACATTTTTTGTCATTATCGTTTATTTTACTAACACTGTCTAAAATTAACGTTTAACTCAAAAGACAATTTAGTCTTTTTACTCGAGTTACAAGTTTCATAGAAAAACTAATGTTAAAAATGATTAATTACACACACACACACCTTGTGATTGCCATTGTAAGTTGACCCACACTCCACCATGAACCAACAACCTTGTTTGTCGGCCATCTCGACCACCATTGGCATCATCGCCTGACCCGCTCATTTGTTGTCATACCACGTCTAAGACGGAAACACGTGTTCATAACCTCAATAAAAAGGAACAGAGATAAGATTAACACAAATATATTTATTTAAGAAAAGATAATGTAATTAGGTGTTGGTTTAACTGTTATAGTAATATCAGATTTTACATCACAATAAAACAATACACAAAATGAGGTTTCTCAACCATCTTTCTTGACCCATGAAATATGAGAGCAAAACCCCATTCCCAACAGACCAACACCGACCATGATCCCCCGCCCCTAGCCAATCTTTTAGACCCTCCACATCATTCACTCGAAAGAGATGTTTGGAAAAAAAACGTCAATATATAAAATATAGGTGAGTTCACATGTTTGATTTCACAGCAACACAACACAATCAAAACAGTGCATGTAACAAAAATATAAATAAGCATTGACATATCGGGGTAGCTAGTCCCCTAAGTGTATATAATCTCTTACGCCCATAACCAAACCAAGACAATTTAAGTTACCCCCCCCCCCCCCAATGTTGTTCCTTGGTCCAACAACTAATTCAGCATACAAGGAATCGACGCTATCAATTCTAGTCGGGCCTCGTCGGGCACGGATAGTACTATTAATTTACACCTAGGCTACACAACAACGTATTGTTTTTCATGAGCGGCGGCACCCCCTTTGGTCTTCCTCAATGAAAACGATTGGTTATAGTAGTACACTGTGAGGGTTCGCCACCAAGCGGCTTACCGTTACCAAAGTACCCATCTTACTTTACTATATTTCCACGTCACAACATATTTTATAACATATCTGTAGATGCATATTCATATGTGTCTGTAGCTTTTGAGTTGGTTGCAACATATTTGATTATTAGTTGTGTTTATGTAATATGTTAAGTCTTTGTACTAGTGGTCGTGGGGGCGAATGAGTCCGTTCGCACCCTCGATGGGGCGAATGAGAGTTGTCTATATATATGTGGGTTGGGAACGAGTTTAGGCGGTTTTTGTCAGTTGGTCTTTGAATGTTTAAGCGTCAATTCTCTGTTTAAACCCTAGATTGCTTATTTCATATCATTGGAGTCTGTAATCATTATAATTTGATATTAATGATCAAGATAAGCATGTTGATTGATTTCGTGTTTGTACTTTCATAGTTTTATATCATTTTGCTAGACTCGAGGGGATTCTGCACCCGAAGGTTTACATATCTTTGAGATTTGTTGTGATTTGATAATATTCGATTCTACAAAGTGGTATAAGAGCTTTAGGCTCAATCTCACGGTTGCAAATTGATAATTTTCTATGAAATCCATCAAAATTTGATCAAAACAGTGAGGGTTTCCATTAAACCATGGTTTTTGATTGGATGGAGTTGAATTCGATGAGTTTTTGTCACACCCTCAAATTCCACTTGCAAAGTTTTACCGCGAGGAGCGTGACATAGTAGGATCCAAGTCAACGGTCACAATAAACGACAACTATATGAAATCAAAAACAACGTAATGAAAACCAACCACGCAGTTCAAATGTTATGGAATACCAAAATACGGACAGCGGAAGCTTAATAAGTTTACAGACCAAAGTATGAAAGTAAAATTGTTTAACAACCAAGTTCAAAATATGCAAGACCGAATGAGACGCAGTGAGACCCTAGTGCGCCTACAACTCCTGCTACCTTAGCGACCTGAGAAAACATGCAATGTTAGTCAACACATATAGTGCCGGTGAGTCACAAAGATAAGTTTGTAAAAGTTTGTAATGTTTGTAAACCAGACCAAACAATCCTTACATCTATATCTGATGCTAGCTAGACATCGTTACATGATACTATAGTGTCGTGAACCACTGCTGAACGTTAGAATGGCTCTGTACCCGTCACCGGTTCATCACCTGGTGCCGTAAAGTTTGGTAGGACAAATATGCACCCGCCACCGACCTCCAGTCGGCCCGAGTGGGGCTTGTCGGGCCAAATAGATCTATTCACACTTTCCCCGCTATGTATCCACATATTAATGGTTCACTAAAGTTTGAGAGGTCTTTACTGATGAATAAATGTCACTAAGTATCCATGTGATATAATGTAATATGCTGGTCTAAAAGTATGTAAGTTCGTACCGCATGTTTCTCCCCCAAAAGTATGGAAACAGTAAAGAATGGGGCTGTGACACTCACCTTAGGTTGCGTTCTTCAAAATAAAGAATAAAAGACCCGCCTTGATAGTCCCAAATACCGGAGATCTATCATAAAAGTTTGTATAAGTGTTTTTGACTAATAACCCTAAGGTTATCTAGTCCCCGATTGTCCAGATCGTGACTAAGTATGTTTGAAAACGTGTTTGACTGTTAAAACCGACACACCAGATTGACCCGACATCCCGTTGGTGACCCATTACATAAACTAATCAAGTACACATAGATTACACATAAGGTTCAAGCATAAAATACTTAGTTTGCATAAAAAATCGCACATACGGAGTTGTAAGGTCGAATCAGCATGAAAATGAAGTTGGTTCGACCCTATGAAGTTCATTCGATCCATACACAAGTTCATTCAACCTAACACATGTTCATTCGACCCTAACACATGTTAATTGGACCTAAATCATGTTCGTTCGACCAAAATAAAGTTCATTCGACTTAGACTGATATTGGTTCGACCCTTTGGTTGTTCATTCGACCCCACGATGGGTCGAATGGATTTCCAGGTTCGACCATATCAGCTTATTTCACATAAAACGCACCCAATCGCATCAAAACAGCCCGAAAACATCACGAAACATCATGAATCACAGCAGTCAAGCATCATCAACCTATCCCCACAAAACCCTACCAATTTTACTCCGCAATCAGTCCGTTTCACGAGTTACCCAAAATGGCAAAATTATGAAAATGTCACATCAATGCATGTAAGTTTTACCCAATTTGGAAACTTAATGAAATCATTCAACAATCAGCTCAAAATGCTCAGTTTATTATGTGTATGAAAACCCCCAATTATTTCATTAACATTAACATCAAGAATCAAACCCTAGATTTAACAAAAATCCCCAAAATAGGCAAAACATCATCATCCAACAATTTCTAACCTAAGATAATCAAAACCCATCATCAATAACAGTCCTAGAACATTTCTATAACATCTAAACAACATTCAATCATCAAACAACACATAACCCAACATAAAAACATCATTAACACATGCTAACTTGTATGAAAACTCGTGTTTAGTGATGGGGTTTTGTTTAGAAAGGTGTTAGAAAGGTTCTTAAATCATGAAAACCATTTTAGAACAGATCTGGACCTTTCGGGTTTAATAAAAACGAATAAAAAATGCTTAAAAAGGGTTTTAGATCAAGAACACACCTTAGATCTTCTCTTGTTTATGATATGGAAGGTGTTTGTAGGTTAGATTATGAAAAACAAGGTAAAAAAACTCCTTCCTCAGTGTTTAAGGTTGAGAGAGAGTGTTTGGAGGCGACTAGGGTTTGTGAAATGATGAAAAATTGCCAATTATGGTATTTATACTGATTTTTGGTTCAACCCCTGCAGAGGTCGAATGGGAAGTTTTTGAGGTCAAATGAGGGACCTTGATCTTGGTTCGAACCCCCATGAGGTCGAACCAAGTTTCTGGTTTTCCAGTTTTGTCGTTTTAAACGCGTTTTAACACATCCTAACACAAGAATATGCAATCCTAACATATGTTAATCATATAGAATCATGTATAATCATATAAACACCGTTAAAACACGTATTTGCATATTATATAACATATATGGATCAATATATGTATAACACTTAATTCAATTCATGTAATTCACCAACAACGGGACTCAAGACTAGTGTGTGCATACAATAACCCCAATGATCCTCCGAATCATTGAACCTTGGACAATACGTAATATAACCCGACTCAACTGACCCAGTTAAATATGTTAATAAATGTTTTTTGCTAAGGTATACTTATATGTTTGTAAAATGTTAAGTCGAATATGCGGGTGTCAAAGTTTTTGAATAATTCTTTCACAAAAGTTGTTTCAAATACAAATTCGAACAAAACCTAATCATTTCAATCTAACTGGTGATAGTTTTCATAAATTAGATCAAATCCACGGGATTCTGAATTCAAAATGATGAACAGGTTTGAACAGGGCAAATGGCTGCTTAATTTCGGGCGAATGAGTGTTTTTCTTGTTCATTCATGCTAAAATTCACACGAATAACACTCATTCCACAACCGGTGTCCTTCGAATCTGTCCATCAGCTTCTGAATCACGGCTTGCCAATCGATAATGGAGCGAAGAAAAAAGAAGTCATATACGCGGTATTCTTGATGACGATATGGAAATGGTGGATTAGAAGAAACGACAAGATTTTCAAAGGTAAAAACACAAGCACGACAAAGGTAATAGAAGATATAAAAGAAGAAACTTTTTGGTGGATGACTAAAAGATCGAAGATTAGTGGCGTCGACTTAGCAAGTTGGTATGAATTCTCCGGTATTGATTTTGGTTAGGCAATAAGCGATGTAAGATAAATGTATGTTATTTTGGGATTGGATGTGGTAGATTAGTCGATATCCGATTAGAGGTGATTATGGCGTCTGTCCACGTAATCACCGGCTAATTGGGCAGAATTTGTATGTAATATGTTTTCTAGTTGGTGTGGAATAAAGCTTCATTTGAATGTTAAAAAAAAATATCAAGGTTTGAAATTTTTCTGTAGCACGTTGTGGAGTGGTTGACTGAGATCACAATCATCGATTATAACCATTGGATGATTAAATAATGACATCCTGTAGGATAATCGTGTAATGTTTTTAACATGAATCTTAACACAAACTTTACGCAGGTCAAGTGGCTACAAACTACAAACCCACTCCTAATACTGTAATTGTTTATTTTTGCCCAGCTAATCAGTTACTAGTCAGCTTAGATGTATCAATTATCATCTCCAGCTATTCATAATTATAAGGAACATGATTAAATTGTCTTGTATGTTACAACTTAAAACACTAACACAACTATCTATCCTAAAACTTTTTATTTAAAATTTACAGTATATTCCTTCAAATCCTATCCTTAAAATAGTAATAAGAACTTTGTCTTATTTGCGTTTGTTTTCGAAACAAGAAGATTGGTCAACCAAAACTTAGAAACTACGATATTATAAATAAGTATTATGATATAATTGGAAATCTTTTCTGACATCCAACACGTGTGAGGATAAAATTTCGAGATGTTTAGACAAGGATTTATAACCAACGTCAAAGGCACGACATCAACAACGTTGGGCACACGATTTACCCGATCAAGATATAAACTACACCACATAATGCATAATTTGTGTTGACCATCTTTATGCTAAAAGGTTTTAGATTAAAGAATATTTAGAGAGTGTTTGGGATTGCGTTTTGAATCTGATTTTTAGATTATTGCGTTTTGAAAACGCAGATAATCAGTTTTTTAGTATTTGGATTGCGTTTTGAAAACGCAGATAATCAGTTTTTTAGGCTACCAAAACGCAATAATCGATAAGCATCTTAACCCCTGTTTTTCTAAAACTCATAATCTGTTGTGAATAATCAATCCCAAACACCCTAAATTTTCATTATTAGAGCTTTTCAAAACTTAAGTTCTTTCATATTAAAAATATTTACCTTTTATAATAATCACTTATGTTTATATTTGTGTATCTTTTACAAGTTCTATCTACAGAAATATAATCAAACACTTACAGACAAGTAAAATTGCTTGTTTTATATACTGCTATTAAGTACGACCATAATGTTAATGTTTGCTAAATAGTGTGCTTTTCAACAATCACTACACGTCATCTTTAAATATTAGGGATGTAAACAAGTCTATCTGCTTGTGAGCTATTGGGATTAAGTCGTTAAAAACTCTAATTGAACTGAGTTTAAAAGACTCGAATTAAGTTGGAGCTTATTTAATAAGTGAACATGAATTCAAGATAGAAATACAGAGTTTAACTAGGCTCCCAATCTTAAATAAGTATTATTTATATAAATAGATAAACTTTTATATAGTATAACAACTTTTTTTTTGAAAGGCTTAGTTCAGTGGAAATACTTGTAACAACTATGTAAGTATATGACATATATTATTATAGGTAATGACTGTGGTAAAAATAACTAAACAATTTATATTTTCTTATTTTAAAATTACAATTTATTTACAGACATAATGAATAATTTAATATGTAATAAATTTGTCAAGTTTTTAAGCTCGAGTGTTAGATTTAGAGTTTGAAATGATCCAAGCTTGCGAGTTCTTTAAAAAAAGGTTGTACTTGAACTCGATCAGGCTAGGCGACTCATCTACACCTAGAAAATACGAAATGAAAAGAATGTTTTAGTTTTATTTAGTTGTTTTCACGTGCAATCATCTGTTCCAAAACGATTATACCGTTTTAGCTTTTATGTATAGAATGTTTTAGTTTTATTTAGTTGTTTTAATATAGCCATCTAAAGTAACTTATTTAACCTTCTATGGATGTGTTAAATAAAATGGCAAAACAAAAGAGTAGGACTGGGTCATGGAGAGTTTCGAGTAGATATTATTGGGCTTAGTAATGGTCGTGTCGAGATCCAAGAGCCTTGCTCGGCTTTTGTTTGGGCCTTGTGGTGTGAACGATAATTCGGATGGAGATGGGTTTTGGTCTGGGTCTAAACTTTAAAGTGGTTTTGGATGGTTTAATCATTCAAATCAAATTAACCGTTGGAGCCTGGAGGTACATCTTTTCCCACTTTCTTTTTTATTTTTTAACTAGAATATAGCCCCCCGCGCGTTGCGGCAGGTCGTTTAAAAACCGTGCCAAGTAGCATTAATGCCACACAATCGCAAACGATAGCCGGCTAAGAGAATCGCTTCTCGCCTAAGCAGTAGATTTTGGAAAACTTCGTATAAAATAACAATATAAAAGAAAATTAGAAAACTGAAAGGGGCGTGAGAGAGTTGAGATGAGACCCATGTGGTCTTGCACCAATCATATTTGCTTGTTTTATTTAATTATTAGTTAAAACAAAACGTGATAATTAAAGCTCGATGGATACATGTAGTCACATAATGAAGTGTTTTGTTAAACCTTAACATATGGTATAATAGTGAACGTTAACATACCGTTAAGTGAGCATGTTAAACGTATACACATGTCACGTATTATACTAACTAAATGGCTTTCATAGATTTTATACTAATTAAGTGGCTTTCATAGGTTTTAAGATGTTTTTACCCTTTTTAAAGATATGTATTGTTTGAAGTGGTGAGATATTATTTAAAATTGTCACACACGCAAATCAACTGGTTTAGTCATGTGGCAACACAACCCTCTTTTTTCATTCACAAACAAATCCTTGCAGACTATTTTCAAAATCTCCTCCCATTTAGATACATTTTCTTTACATTGATTACGAATATACAAAATGAAAAGAAAAATTAAGTATAATATTGTTGATTGACTTTGGCTTTATAAAGTTATAATCTATTAAAAAAAATCAATATAAATAAATTAATACAACCTCCACTTCATCCTGTATCTCTCTCCTATATCTATCTAACAACCATATTTCTGCGGATGCCCCTCCAATTGAAGCTCTGCAAACCCCAGCGCCACCACCGACAATTGCCCATACCACCAAACACCACCATCACCGCCAACGATAGCAACCACCTCGCCTAACACAACCACCGGACGTAACCTCCACCGGTGACCGGTTGGTCACCATCACCGAATGAAAAACAAAAGAAATTACGGCCGGAGAAGAAGGCAGGAACAACCACTATTGTCACACTCCTTCGATTCATGACAGTAGCCCGACGGTTTCATCGACCCCTCTCATTACTCCGGAAGCGGTGCCATCAAATCCTATCCCCTCGTAAGTGAAGGTTGGGCGGCGGTGACGAACGGTGATGGTGGTGGCCTCCCACTATTTAGAGAGAGTAAAGAGTTGAGAGATGGAGAGAATGTTTTGGAAATGGGGGAAGAAAGAAACAAATAAGCTTTTCAAACGTACAATGTTTAAAGCTAAGAGTGCAACATTCTCATGTACATTACACTTCTTAAGCATAAGTTACAACACCTTAAAGCACAACCAACTTGTAAATTAATATACTATATAATTTTTGCATTTGTTTTCCTATTTTGGCCCAATAGGTAGTTGATGTTTTGATTTAATCATAAAAGGAACATCTAAAGTGATTTTTTTTGTGTGTTATTAGTTTACATTTTTTATTTATAATTTTAAATGAATTTATGATGTTGACATTTATTTTAAATATCTTTACAACATACAATACAAAGCAAACATAAATTTAAAACAAATTTACCTTAATTACGCTGTTATAATCGAACCGATTTCATATCCTAACCTACTTGGTACATAGGATTGGACCTTTTTTAGTTTTTTTTACCTTAATACCTGAACACGCGGTTATTGACCACTTTGACTATACACGAACCAAATTCCTTAGTTGAAATCAGGTATTGAAAAAACCGAAAAGTGCACCTCTACTTTAATTACCACTTGTCTGATTGCTCAAAAAATTGTCGGATTAAATGCTAAATTCCATACCCGGAATGAAGTATTGAAAAAAACCTGAAATGCGCACCTCTACTATAATGACCAATTGCTCAAATTGTAAGATTAAATGCTGAAAATGAGTTTGTCGATCCGTGTTATATATGAGATAAGACAACGTGGTGATTTGTTAACGAAGTTGAAGTTGCATTATCTCATATTCTTAGTTTCCAGCGTGCATACACACAGTTGATATGTTAATAAATATCTTATGATTATGCACACAGTTGATATGTTAATAAACATCTTATGAAAAAAAACCCTCAAGTTTAAATATCACATAGATTGAGTCGCTACTAATTAGCCTATTGACTATAAAACAAATATATGGTTGAACAAAACAATATGCGGATTACCTGATCTCCACAATTGAGTTTATGTTTGTGTGATGTGTCACCAATATTTTGTATAAACGTTATTTTTTTGAAAGAGTAAAATACTATTTTCGTCCACATCAAAATAATTATTTGTCCAATAGATTAAGTCTTACCAAAACACTATCAGATCTTTCATTTTGTACTAGAGAAAGTTTTGGTACTGTTTTGGCAATATTTAAACTATTTGACTGGTTAACTTATTTTACACAGTGTAATAAAAATGAGAAATGTGAGAATGATACAAAAACACAATAGATAATGAAATATAACACAATGAGTCATAAAATATAACACAGTGTCGAAAAATATAACACAATGCTGAAGAAAAAAAAACATTAAATTGAAAAAATGACACAATGATGAAAATAAGAAAAAGACACAATGCTACATAAAAGACACAATGATATAACGTATATTCTAAAAACTATAAGCTAAAATCCTAAAAAAACGAAGACATGAAAACTAACATCGTAGGGTTCGATGAGATGGTTCCAATGCCGCTTACATATTAGATTTTGGGTATGTTTGGTAAGGAGTTTTTAAGAGCTTCAAGCTTTAAACTTTTAAGAAAAAACTCCTATTTAATAAAAGGCATTGTTTGGTTAAGGAGCTTGAAGCTTTTAGGTTGAGAGAAAAAGCTCTATATTAAAAAGCTACTAGTACTAGCGTTTAAGAAAAAAAAACTCCTACTATCTACAAAATTTTAATGAGTAAATGACACAAATACCCATTCTATCATAAAAATATAAAAACATGCATACACGCTTTTAATTAATGTCCATTTTGGTCATTTTCTATACTTTATTAAAAGCTGCAGTTACTCTGCCCAACACTAAATATATTTAAAAAACTATAGCTACTAGCCTCTAACTACAACTATCAGCTACCAACTTTTAGCCACTAGCTTCAAGCTTCCAGCTTCAGGTTTTCAGCTACCAGCTATCAGCTAGTTTTGCTAAACATACCCTTAGTGTTTATAGGCCATAATTATATTTCCATATTATTGGTAACCATTCCCTAAATTATAGGATTGTAAATTATTATATAATGGAAACCCTACACGGGAGAGGATCAAGGATCCTATTGTTTCAGCATCTTACATCTCGGAAAGCGATTTCAGACCCGTGGTTGAACGTGATGAGGAGGAGGTTAGATCTGTTGTTCATTGTAGTGACGGGAAGGTGCTGCCCGATTTGAACCAGCTGTCCGATTTAAACCAAGAGTATGTAGAAGAACCGAAATCATTTTATGTGCCACCAAGCCATCCACAGTACGTGTACGGGACTTACCATTCACACAAGTAGGGTGATGGCAGCTTCAAGGATTCGCACGAGGAAGGTGTTAAGGACTTCCAGAAGGTGATAACATCCGTAAGAAACTTAACCCGGATGTTTCGTTTGAAACAAATCAGGTGTGTTTATGTATTTATAGTTGTTCATAATTTATACTCGTGTATATTTAGCCTCGTACATATTTAGACTTGTATATATTTAACCGCGTACATAATTTTTGTTAATGTGTTTTAGGGTTTGTGGGATTTGGACTCGTACATAGTTGCCTTTTCAAACTGAACGCCCTGCATTGTAGGGTGTTCAGTCGGAACCTCATACTCGTACTCTTCCTCGGCCCGTAGAGCTCTCTACAGCCCGTATAGTGTTGTGCAGAAAAAAAACCTTCATTGTGTGAATAGCTGAAACCTTGGAAAACCCTCTGTCAAAATCACAACTTTTATTAAACTGGTATTATTACCCGCGCTCTGCGACGGAATACATAATTTTTATCCGTATCTATTGTCGGAATGCGGTTGTGTATTTTATAATGTGAACAAAACGCAGTCAGTTCTGATACCTGAACTCTGCATTGCTTCTCTTAAATAAATGCCAAAGTAATGAAATGAAATACTTGTTAATAGTTATGTAGGAAAAAAGAATATAGAACACTATCAATAAAAATGTTCCTTTATAGAATCACCATGAAGAATATATACGATTGTAGCAGAACGTACAAATTTACAAGAAGAATAGTTTTCTATTAGTCAAAATAAAAACTAATAAAAAAAGGCTGAATAAAAAGAAAAATAAGGTTAAAAAATAACGCAAAAGAAGCCAAAACAGAAAGTAAATATAAAACTAAGACACCCAAAGGCTCGAACCTTAGGTTAATAGTGAGGTAGCCATGCTTTATGCCACTGGACCATTTGATGCATTTTTGTTTCTTTTCTAACCAGATATCTTTAATATTTTAAAAGTATGTTGCATAAAAAAACCAGCAAACAAAACCACCAAAACACACCAATTATGATTTATAATTGTTCACATTGTGAATTGCTAATATATAGAATTTCATAATTTTAACTTGTATTCTTGTTTATCATCACATCAAGTTCAGTTGTGTAGTTATTTTAATTTATAGAAATCAAAAATTAAAGTTTATAACTCAAAATTTCATAAAAATATATTTCGGTCAAATTTTACCAATATTACTTTATATATTAAATCCTAATATCTTAGGCAATGTGTAACTTCTTTCTGTTTTCATTTTGACCATTAAAGAATAGATTACTTCTTTTTCCTCCTCATTCTCTCTTTCTTCATCCAACCTCCTCATTCTCTCTCTCTCTCTCTCTCTCTCTCTCTCTCTCATACAACTAGACTTTTCTCCCTCCCTCTTGCAAATCTACCTTTGACAAATCCGGCTTCAAGACTATATCACCGTCGACATGCAACGGCGACGCAGTTAGGGGTCCGCACCAAACACAACCACGACGGGGACTGTGGTTCCCGTGAACTCGAGGACCAATCAGGCCAAAAAGCAGGTACATATTATGTCGAACAAGGCTATATCTGAAGCATCTTATTGTGTCTATTTGATGTATGACTTTTTTTTTGATGTGGTGTTCTTCGGCGACGCTGGCTTGGTACCGAAAACATAGAAGCACTTGAAAAAAATCCGGCAACAGTAGTTCTTCGTCATGTTGTTGACGGTGGTGTTGGGGTAAAGGTAATATTTTTTTTAGGGAATTAAGTCTTTCGTATTCATCGATCATGTTTTCGAGGTCTTCATCGGTTATTACTGATATTGGGGCGCCTTGGGTGGTGGGTTGTGTTTGTAATTGTGTGTGTAGGTGGTTGTGTAAAGAGGGGAGGAGGACATGGTGGTGATGGTGGTGTCTTCCAATTGCACCACCTGTAATATGATGACGAGATTATAACAAATTTGGGGGTTTTGCCCCAAGACCAAAATTCATGCTTCAAATAACATAATCTGCTTTGAATTTCTTACACACTATTTTGTTAAACGAATTATTGGTTTTGCATTAAGAGATGGAATTGGGAAAACATGAAGTTTATATATCACTGTTGGATAATGGGTTGCAATTATATAAGGATAATAAACCCATGGAAAACACTACCCGCTAACCAAGCCATTTCAGCGGGTTAAAGCGGGTTTGGCTGTGTACCCGTGCGGGTACGGTATCCGCTTAGCCCTCCATTCATTCAACACCGATAATACGAATTCTAGAAAACGTCATGTTCGCGGGCGGAGCCCGCGGGCAAACTGCTAGTATATATTAAGTAGTATCTGTCGGTGGAACAGTAACTTACGAGACTTCACAATTTGACCACAGCTGTTCCAATATTCAACGTCTGTACTTTGGCATCACGTGCTCCCAGGGATACTTTCCCTTCATTTGTTTAATGCGCCACGTTTTACCCAGCTTTTGCCTTCCGCCTGTTTCACCTTCATCACCAGCCACCACTCTCAACATCGTCATGATAGCCACTATTGTTGGATATGTGAGGTTGCGCTTCCATGAACATGATTTGGGTGGACGGTAGGGAGCCACTGGTAAGAAATCGGTTTTGCGGTGGATATGTGAGGTTGTGATTCCATGAAGACGATTTGGGTCGACGGTATGGAGCCGGTTATAGGAAATAGGTTTCGCGGTGGTGATTTCCGGATTAAAAAAGAAAAAGGATGTGTGAGGTTGCGATTCCATGAAGACGATTTGGGTCAACGGTATGGAGCCCGTTTTCAAAATGGGGATTTGATATGTGAAGGTAATATGGGAGCTAACGGCGGTGAATTGGTGGTGGTCGTAATCATTGATTGCCTATTCCTAGGAGGTGCTTGACCGGCGCTATGTCTGTGAAAACCTCCGACTTCATATTCAGGTAAGACAACGAATCATGAATCGATTGTGTCGGTGTTAAACCATGTTTTTTGCTTCTGCTGTTTTTATCTTATTTGATTTCCTTGCTTTGGTTGTTAAAAACAATTGGCTTGCTAAGGCTTGAAAGCATGTACTTATGTATTCTGCTTAGATTAAGCTTAGGTCCATTTGACTGAAATGTGAATGGTATTCATGCCACATCCTTGGTATGACATATTTAGCCATGATTGCATTATTATATGTGTCATTTGTATGTAAATCGATTTGAGATTTAGACATTGATAACATGATATTGTATAGCAAAGCACACATGGTGCTTTGCGCCTACATGTAAAGCATTTGTTTTCCATCTAAAGCAAATGAATAGGCGTCTCAGTTTGCGTTATGTGTGACATATAGTCGCATCCATATGTCCTTCGTATATCCCGTGCGTAGCACGGGCATAATCTACTAGTTCCAACTAATAACCAAAATACCCAATATTTTTTAATGATCATATGAGAAATTTCGAAGACTGTGTTGTGGTAAGGTGAGCGGGGGCGCGAGCCACCTAAGTAGACACATCACTCGCTAACACCATAACGATGTGGGTTGAGCGGGGACGTAAGCGAGCCAAGATGATCATGCTTACGAGGCTTTATCCATGATTGCTTTCGGGTATGTTTGGCAAGGAGCCTTTAAAAGCTTTTAGGAGCTTCAAGCTTTTAAGAAAAAGCTCATACTTAATAAAAAACCCTGTTTGGTTGAAAGAGCTTGAAGCTTTTAGGTTAGGAGAAAAAACTCTATATTGAAAGCTAGTAGTACTAGCGTTTAAGAAAAAACTCCTACTAGCTACAAACTTTTAATGAGTAAATGACATAAATACCCATTCTATTATAAAAATAAAATAAAAATATTCCTTACAAGCTTTTAATTATGACCATTTTGGTCATTTAATAATTTTTTTAAAAGCTCCAGCTACTCTGCCAAACACCAAAATATATTTAAAAAGCTATAGCCACCAGCTTACAGCTTTCAGCTACCAATTTCTGGCCACTAGTTACCAGCTTCTAACTACCCGCCAACAGCTAGTTTTGCCAAACATACTAATAGAAATTTAGGATCCTTGATCCCTTCTATTAATCATGATCCGCTTGTATAATTACAATTCCATCTTCTAAATATGGTATCCGATAATTACAATTTAAATCAATACAATCACTTCCTAATATATAGTCTATTACATACCCTTCAAGTAAAGTTTAGGATTAAAAAAAAAAAAAGTCCAACTAAACTTCCTACAAGTTGGCCTTACATGTTCGGATAAAAAGGGAAAGTCGACTTGCTCATATCTAAAGACTCAAATTTGCCAAAATGGAAATTCAACTCCTCCAAGATTGTTAGCCCATAAACTTAAGATATTTTTACTTTTAACCCAATTCTCGTATTTAATGAATTTAACCTTCACAATTTGAAAGGCTTGGTGGTGTAATGGGCATTATTCCTGCCACCTCAACTTTTCTTCACAAAATGGCGCTCTTCCTATTTTTAAGGCGTCATTTATCAATTGTAAGTAGAATAACGGTGTGAATGGGGTGGTCTGGTGGACCCCCTTTCATCCAACCAATCGACTTTTTTCCTTTTTTTTTGTTTTTTTAATTAAATGTGCGTTATTATATTTCCTTGTAGTTATTGAAAGAAGCGAATAAAGCCATCTTTTAACGTGACACATAAGTGTCGTTGATGCGACGTAATTGAGCCCCTACAGGCATTCCACACTGGTCAGCCTAAGTGAGGATTATACCAAGACAAATAGAATCAATCAAAATTCCTCATACATGAATAATAAGTTACTCGCAAATGCTATACATCAAAAATTAGGATGTTACATAACTGATAACTGATGCTATAGCAAAACACTCCCATCCAAAACAACAGTGTTCTCAAACACAAACACTCGACTCACACGAACCAGATTATTAGATAGTATATCAGATTAGGGTTTTGGTAGTATGAGCCCACGGGCTTAGTTAGGTTTTTAGGGTTCATTGTGATCTCTATATATTGTAACCTAACTATTCAGTAATATCAATTCAGTATTTCTATTATGTTACATGGTATCAGAGCCTTAAGGTTCTGGTTACTTTTTTTTTTGGACTAAAAGGCTATTATATTAAAAACGAGCTTTACCTCGGATGATCTCAAAGACATTTGTATAGTTTTTTTTTTTTTTAAATATATTCAAGTTTCTTTAGTCTATGAGGAAAGGAGCCCCATTTGCTGTGTGAGTTGCTGCACCTGAGCCTCGCCCGCTTCAGGACCCTGCATCAAGTAATCATCCATTGGAGTTGGGCTCATTTCTTCGGCTAATACAGCTTCCAGGTTTGGTTCAAGACCCCATGATGGATCAATTTCGGGAAGAAAATCCATATCCACCAACAAATTATCAATATCCAAAGGAACCAGGTTTGGGTCAATAGGTGCACCATCCATTAGGTCAGCAACATGAGCCAATTCATGATCATCAGCTAGCGGGCTCGTTGCAACCACATTAGAATTCGCTTCAAGTGGTGCAGATTGAACTCCCGCGACTTCGGGCATATAAAACTCGTTAGATGTTGTTGGTAAGTCTTACAAAATGCCTCAGCATTGCATTTGGTGAATCATTAATCATGGGTTGATATTTAACTATCTGTCCATCAGCAGACTCATTATTGTTATCTGAAACATCTTGCTCTTGTTTAAATCTGCGTTTTTTTTGTTGCCTTCTGAAATGAGTTTGGTGCTCTCATTTTGTTGTACAAATTGGGCCAAGAAACCCGGGCTATTCACTGCTTTTGATAAAAATGCCATCATAGGGGCAGGGGCGGCATGAGAGGCAATGGATTGCCGTTGAAGCCGGTCCTATTTATTGGTTTTTAATTGTTTTTTTATTATTTTTAATAATTCTAACCAATTAGGAGGTCCGTCATCATAGTGCACACCACCCCCTTGGAGGCCCATCATGAGAATGCCTTTCCCCCACTCCTACGTGGCGCCTACATGACGGCCCATCATGAAAATGCCAGTATGCCACCCCTCTCCACACCTAGTAGTCTAATGCATCTATCCCTCCAAGGTCTTAAGACGCGCCTATTGAGATTCTTTAAGACGTCAGTTACCCTTGATCCTCTGTGATTAATTAATCATCAGTTATCTCAAGAATAAATGTTGTTACCGATAATCATCCCCTTATAAACCCTACCACGAAAATCCCTTCGATCGACTGTACCTCCACCACTGCCGGAAACTTCTTTAGAAGCCTAGTGGTATCTTGGTGGTGAGATAAGACTTAAGGGCCATAAGGTCCTGGGTTCGAATCTCACAAAGGGGGTTTTCTCATAATTATGAGTTTCCTCCTTAATTGGTGACTTGGTGGTGGAATATGATCGCGTGGCAACACTGGTGGCACGATGATACTCCAGTGTTCCGTGAGTGATTCCAATTTGTTGGCCGTTCAAAAAAAAGAACTTCTCTGCCGCCGACATCGCCTAGAAATCCATCGCCGGTTACAGATACTCCTGCTACCGTTACAGCGGCTCCGTACTGGGAGCTTCCGGCGTCTCCAGGTCCAACAAATCTTCTTAATTTTCTCCATTTGTTTTTTTTTTTTTTTTTTTTTTTTTTTTTTGAGAACTTTTCGATTGATTTTCATGAATTTCACTTGCTGAAATATTTGTCGAAGCTACTGTATTGGTGTTGCTATATAAATTTGGATACTTTTACGGTTTTTTATATATGAATTGTGCATTTTTTTATGATTTTAGTGTTGAATATGTTTGTGTTTGTTTGTTGTGTTTTGAGTAGTTTATAGTTTCTATTTTTTTGTTTTTTTTTTTGTTTTTTAAGAGTTAGGGTTTGTTTCATTTTATTGTGTATTTAGAGGTATGTGATTAAGGCTGGACACAAATCGAACTAAACTGAACTGGGTGGTGTTTATGTTTGCTTGTAGAGGATTTATCGGTCAGATGACCGGTTTACAATCGTGTTTGTATTTATCTCTTATGGCTTGAATGGTACTTTACATATAAAACAAGTTTTAAATCTACATGTACAGCCATCTACTCCATCTACACTCCAAGAGGTGTAAGACGCGTCTCTCTGGATTCTTTAAGACGCTGGAGGTTACTGATCATTGATGATCATTTATGGTCGGTTAATGTCACATAGTGTCGCTCGGAATACGGCTTTATCAGGTTCCAATTCCTCCTCTTTTAGTATATATTTTAGAAAGACTGAAACCGAAAGTCGAATTGTGTTTTTAGATTGTTATAGATTGCTGTCTTTTGTATTGTTTGATGATCCATAGTTTGTACCGTTGTGCTGGACGATTTCCCATATCACATGTGCTTGAACAATGAATATGGTATTCAGCTACTACAGCCCAGGTAAGAACATCACCTGCTGTTTCTTGGTATATATTCAAACCGGGTAACTTTCCCACATAAGGGTACAGTGTTGTGTTTGGTAATTGAGGCAGTTATTGCTGGTTGACTGTCTTTATTCACCAATATGAGATCGATGTGAACCATGACTTTTGACTACTTTTGTTCAGCAAAGGTTTCATCTTTAGTTATTGTCAAGTTCTCATGAAATTTGTTTTGATGTATTTGGTATATGTTGTTTAGTTAATTTGATTGGTAAATTTCATACTTCTTATAAACTGTCTATTCATGAAAATTACTTACATGTGTGGATGATTTTGCTAATTTCATATATGGTTGTTGTACAGTTCTAGACTTGTAGCTACTTTTGCTTTTAGTTTTTGTACGTTTGTAATTTATATGTAAAGGTTATTAGTGAATAATTATCATTTGGGAATTCTTTTGACAGATTCCAGTACAGTACATTTTTCACTCATATACAGATGATCCGAATGGTGTGTATGATTGTTAAGCTTAATAATTGTCAAATTGGATGTGGTTCTATTGATTAAACTGGTGGCACTGTAAAGGTAGGAACTTTATTTAGTTTAGAATGAGTTGCCAAGACTTTAAGGCTTTAGTGAGAGTTATCTGTTGATGTTTGCTGAATTCTGAAATTGTGATGACCAGTACTTTAAGCAGCTAATAAACATCGGGATTCAAATTGATGACATATCAGACCTTATACTTGGAGTTTTTACTTAGTTTAGTATCATCAAGCAATCAAAACTTACATGGTTTGTAGTTTCTTTACGTTGTAAGAGTTATCAATATATGTTACTCCTTTGGATCATTTATTTATATGGGTAAATATGAAATGAGTAGTGGATGGAAAGTAGCCTAAAGTGTATATGTTTTTTTTTTTTTTTCGATTTAAAGTTTTTCATTCATAGATCAAAATTTTTGAAAGTATTTATACAGTTATTTTAACAAACAAATTGTATTCATATATGACCTGTAATGATGACAGTTTCGTGACTGGGCATGAGCTCACCTAATGGAACCTTCGAGGCTTCGACGATCAAAGAGGGAAGTTCTACATCCAAATCGCATTGAGATGTAAGTTTACAATAAGAAAGACCATTAACTTGGGTTCGTGATTTTGATAATATTTTTTATGAACCACTGGGTTCGAGAGACATCAGCCGACTGCTCACTGCAATTAAGAGAGTCCATTAGTCACTCATGTTGAAGTGATGAAATATATCTCTTTTTGCATAACATTCTTTTGATTTCATTGTAGACATTTATATACTCTACATTATGATACTGTTTTTTACTATGAGTAGATTTTAACTTTCACTTGAGACTTGAGAGGAATTTCTTATATGCATCCAATTGTTTAATGTTGCATTTATCTATATGAAGGTGTGATCTTTACTGAACTACAAATCATATATAGGTACAGAACTATCAGGAGTCCATAAATATTATCATCATTCAGTGTGATGGTTGTTTTCCTTTCTTAAGGGCCTTGCTGGTCCTCCCCTTTGAGATGACTTTATAGTTTAGAGATGTTAAGTGTTAACCACATCATACTTTATTTTTATTTACCGTTCAGAAAAAAATACTTCATTTTTATTTGATGGAGGTATGACATATGCTCTTCTTTAGTATGGTATTACTCTAAATTACGCACTTCCCATTTCTCATCATTCTAAAGTATTGCTAATATAAATTTGGATAAGGGTTAACCAATAACCACCATACAATATTGTAAGTTGTAACATATGTGAGTTGGATCTTTCAAAATGTGCCCGTACCTATAGGCTTTTGACACATCATCATCCCGAGCACTTCACCGAAACCACACCATTTAGCCTAAGTTATTTATTTTAGTTTTATCTTTTTTTTTTCATCTTTGAACCTTATTTAAATTTTATTATTATTATTATTATTATTATTTTCGTCGTGTCCTTATTTAAGTCGGAAGCTGCTGCAGCCGTCACCATTCTATGAACCCACCCACCGTTGTGTTGTGTCCCCGTAGCATTGCGCGGGCGCCCCTAGTTTTTAAAACGACGGTCATTATGGGCGTGGTAGTAGTTAGCAATACCCTAAAAGCCACATTATCAATGTTTGTACACATGATGGTCAGAGCTCACACAAACATTTATACCACATTAAAAGGCCCAAACATAACTCGGCCCAATAAACATTTATACCATGTCAATTATTGCATGTGTATTGGGTTGGGTTGGGTGCTCTTCTGCCTTAATTTTTATATTATAATCATCTTAAAAGCAAAATCACAAAATCAGACTTAAAACTAAAATTTATAACATTTTATATAAAGGCTACAATCATTTAGTATGTACAAGCTTTGTTAATTACAAATAACTACCTTGGGTATTAGGGTAAACGGCATTACAAAGCTCGTTGTATCTTTTGTAATCGAATTGGTGAGTACGCATGAGCTTCCTTTGCTTCACCCTAAATCGCTGTCGAAAATAACCTTCAAAGCTTGGCTCTTTGGATGTCCTCAAGAAGAACATGTAAGCAAGTGCAAAATGGAAGGTCGTAACAAAGAAGCAAATTGGTTCCATTACATCCCAACTCAGTTCCCAAAATGTCAATCTCATGAACCCTAATGTTTGTAGGATTAACAACCCGAGTCCACAATAGAGCTCACATCGAACTTGCGATATCGCTTGTTGATCAAGCAAACCCTTTTGTCGTTCTAGTTCTTCAAGTTCTTGTTTTCTAGGGTCGTTTGGGATAGCTATAGATTGTGAGACTATTTTCTCCATTGATTTTGCAACCTAAAACAATATGTTTCATGCAATTTGGTGAGAATTTTAAGCTTGATTGTAATAATTCAAAGATTTTGTGACAAGCGTTTATGAAATTCACTGCTTACTAGTCTTGGAATTAGGTCGAGATACATGTTGTTTATGTTTATTTAACTAAACGAACAAACATGAACAAAAGTCTAGTCCATTCATTTATGCTTATGAATATTCCTTTCTTCATTTATGTTTGATTTTATTTATTCATTTACGTTCATTCATATATCTCATTCATACATCGTCAGTTCATTCATATATTGTCACTTTTTTATGTTTGTATATTTATTTAAATTGTCCATTAGTTATTAGTAACAATAACTGACCCATTATGCATCAACAAATCACCCGAAACTAATTTTAGAATCACCTAAATCTAACAAGAACACTTTCGTTTTCTTAGTTTCTTATTTATGCTTGTTTTAAGGGCCGTCCCCGAGAACACTTAAAAAGATTTGGGCCCTGGGCGATTCAAAAAGCTAGGCCCAAATAGTGGTAAATAGGGATGAATTTAAAAAAAAAAAGATCTTGGTTCCAAACTCAAGGCTTGAACTTGAGACACTTACATTAAATTAAGATTGTTTCTACAACTCCTCTAACACAATTGTCATGTATAAGAAATAAATATATTTTTTAAATATAGAATATAATATATATGTAAATTTTTTTTAAAATGTCCCCTAGCTGTCACCCACAATTTCGGTTGGGCCAGTAATGTTTATGTTTTGTTTATACCCGTTATAATATTAACAAACGAACATAAACAAACTCGTTATGTTACCAACATGACCAAGAAGTTCAATTCGATTAACTGTTCGTTTACGTTCAGTCTGTTTACAGGCCTAATCCTATCTCGTAATTTATAGAACCGGAAACATATGCTGTAACAGTACCATACCTGAGCTGGCCGGAGAAGCACAACATTCCCCAAAACAATAACATCTCCGGCAACATCCAACACTTTTGCAAACTCAATCCCTTGATCTTTATTACCACACGCATGCATACAAACGTTAACAAACTCACTATAACTAATCGAATTCTTTGGAATCATCTTAATAGCAGACCTCACATTCTGCAGCTGTAAACACCTCACAACTTTCCTAGCATCATGCACAGACAACCCACTAGAACCCGAACTAGACGGTTCATTCTCCTTCGTCCTATCGCCTTTAGAGACGTTCAAATTCTCCCTAAGCTTCTCTGCAACAGGAAAATAAAACAATTCTGTCATGTTCAATCTAGGAGAAGGTAAAAGGTGGTGGTGAAAGTTTGGTATGGTTGCGGATTGTTGAGATGATGGAGATATGAATGGAGAGTGTCGAATACTGCGATTCGCAGGAAGCAGATGTTTGTAAACACGCTTAGCTATGGCGACTCGAATCGCCATTAGCGTTGGCTAGTAAAGTTGTAACTGGAGAATTGGCAAGAAGGTTTTAGTGCCGGAGAACAATGGTTTTGATTTGTTTTTGAACTATGGATTGTTATTTATACGTGAGAAGTTAGGATGTGATTTTATTATTATTGTTAAGGCTGAAAAAAAGTATGAAATGAGCCAAGATTAAAGGAGTTTAACTCCAAGGGTAAAAATAAGTTTGTTTACTAAACGAGTTCTAATCCGAGCTGGATTGTGAGTCTAAACGAATCTTTATCTTATAGAATTTTGATCTTCTAACCCATACTGATACAAAAAAAAAATTTAAGTCCGGCTCCTGTCGATTTCATCTTTAAGCTTTGTCACCAGTTAAAATTGCTAAAGTATATATAATATATTATGTATTATTATATAAAAGATAACAATTAAAATATAAATCTTATCTTACTTTTAATAATAACGATTGTATGTGTTGACCGATTTATATAATATTTATTCATTCGTTTAAGACACGGATTTAGTCGGCCCATACAAAACACGATTTTTTTAAAGATTTGACTTTTTATTATTTTGTATATAAAATTACATTTATCAACTCGCGAGTATATGAAGTTCTAACCTAGTGAATTAATAAATAATAAACGAGTCAACTAAGTATTAAAGCTTGGACCGAGCCAAGTTTGAGGTCGAGCTTTCATGAATTAAACAAGGTCGATTATGTTTGGGTATCTTAACATGTGAGACCATAGGATGTACCCCGTTAGACATCTTACACAATAGTATTATATAGGTTTTTACTACATTTTCATTATGCAAATTTTAATGCCAAGCGTGACTTTTATACAAATAGGTTTTGCGAATCAAAGATCGTTCATGAATTGAGTGCAAAAAGTCATTCATTACAATTCCTAGACCTTGAAGAACCAACTGTTCGTGTTTAACATGATAAATTTTGCGATTCAAAAAGAAATAGAGACACAGCTTATTGCTCGTTTGCCTGTCATCATCTCCCGTGACGACTTTTATTTAATAAACAAAAAAACCTATTTATAGGACATCCAAACAATTTGGAAGTGACCACTCTTTTGTATCATTAGTTACGTCCAAAACTTATGATGTTCCTTTTTACTCAATAATGCAAATACTTCCGTGTAGATCTCTCTATTGTCTATTGGTTACGTGATTTTGGAAACCCATTACTTGATTGTATATTAGTTTACGTAATATACATTTTATTCTTGAAACAAATATAATGTTACGTGATTACGGAACACTAGTTGACTAGTATTACATGATTACATGATTTTGAATAACCATTACGTGATTTCTTGTATAATAATATGAGATTATATATCAGTACGTAATACATAATATGCATTTTATTTTTTGAAATACGTATAATGTTACGTGAGATCAGCCCACTTAAGTGCGACCAAATCCATGGTGCGGTCATTTGTACCGACTAGTCGATTGTATTTCACTAACATGTTGTTCCAAAATGAATTCTTCCGTTAACATCGAAGACGGTGGTTTATTACAACTTTGTACGCTGTCACTAACGCAATCTCCTCCTCTTGATCCACCAGGCCATTTTTACGAGATGATTACAATACACAGATTAAAAGATGATTTTGGTTTTGATATTGCCAATTTTGGGGGTTTATATGGTAAAAAATGGGGTTTAAAATTATAACCGTTAGATTACGGTAATATTACCATTGGGATAAATAAAATTAATTAATTTTATTAAATTTAAATGAAAATAAACAACAAAAAAATTAGTGAAGTGGTGTCTTCAAAAATTTGTTTCGGTAAAGTGATGTAACAGTACCAAATTAGTAGAAAAGAGTGAAGTTGAATTTAATAAAGTGAAGCGTGTATCACATTCTATCACTAAACACATGTGGTGGTGTGCACTTTTCATCACATTTTATCACTAAACTTTTTTTTTTAAATAATCTAAAAACATTACATTAAATAAAAAAATACATTAACTAAAAAAAAATATTACATTAAATTAAAAAAAATACATATATCACGAACACATGTGGTGGTTCTTTTTCAACGGCTAAATTTGGCCAACGTTCACTTTTTCAACCGTGATATATATCACGAAATTAAGTATCGCGGCTGTGATTCATTTGGGGGCCGGTGTTTCGCGGTGATCACGCTATCACGGGGTGGCCATCCCGCGATACCCTTATAAATTATTGATTTGTGGTGGAGGAATCGTAATGAATGTGAATCTTTGACCAGAAAGATGCAAAAGCAAGGTATGATTGCATGCAGTTACCAAATTAAAATCAATAATTGCGCTTTTTCTTTAAAAGGTTCCCAATCAATCAAACAACTCCAATCATATTATGAGTTCAACCAAATTTAGTTTATTCTTTATTGTCCTCCAAAGAAAGTGGAAAAGGTAAAGTGTATACTTAGATTATCGTGACTCAGAGTACCATTTAGTGGGAGGATTAAAAAACACATGTTCAAGATTCTTTGCATCGACTTATAGGAACTTCAAAAAATTATATTGATGAAAATAAGAAGAATAGCCCTATTAAGTAAATCTCATTAATATTGATTGGGTATGAACATGGTGAATGTACACAAACTATACCTCTGTCTATGAATAAGCTCATTACCAAACAATAGCAACAATGGATACTAGTACCGAAAATATTCAGTACCGTATGATACCGGTATAGGTATTCTAAAGTAAAGAAACCAAAATACAGGTCCCTTAAAAAAATTGGGTACCGGTACTAAATGTTCATCCTTACCTCTATCTCATAAAATAGTGATACGGTTTCTAGGGAGACCTCCAACTCCAAGACCCCCCTAGATATGAAAAATATATTAGAAACATATATGGCTAGTGTTTGGTATGTACGAATGTAGGGCTATATGGAATGAACAATTGTGAGGAAAATGAAAATATAAATGTTTGGTAATTGGTGAATTGAATTAAATCACCTATTACACAAGATTCTCATTCCTTATACACACACATCAAAGTCATTCCATCCCCCCCCCCTCCCCCTCAACCCTATTTGTTTCACTAAATTCTCTCTTTCACCCTTTGTTATTACCACCATCCTCCCACCGCCACCAACCACTACCACCGCCTCTACTGCCACAACCACCGGCCACGTCACCAACACTCATCACCGATTTTATTCTTCACCTTTGTCCATTTCATTACCTTGTTCATTTCATTACATGGAGAACTCCGGCTCCAAGACCCTCTTAGACATGAAAAATATATTAAAAACATAGAATAATATGTATGGGATCTAAACCTAAAAAAAAAAACTATAAAACTAAAATATAGAATAAATAAGCTACCAATAACAAACAATGAAGAAAAAGTTTCATAGTGCAGATAACACATCATAGACACAAAAACAAGACGTAGGTAACATGCAAAAGTCTACCAAAAGTATATGTAAAACTAAATGAGGCTAAGACAAATATGTACTCTCTCTAGAAAAAGAGTGCTTGCCTTAACCTTACACCTCCACAAAATATTACCTTGATGACAAAAGTTTTTCAACTAAAAAAGCAGAAGATTTTAATAAATAATAACAATAACAAAAACAATCGTTGGTTTAAAGTCAGTTGAACTAAAAGAAAATTAATTAAATCTAAAGAAGTAGAAGAAAAAAAAAGAGAAGAAACGGAATGATAGTATATATATATGGCTTTACTTATTTAGTTTGTAGTTTATGGGTGGGGTTAGGGTATAAACGCCATATTTCGGGTATGTTTAGCAAAACTAGTTAGTGGCTGGTGGCTGGTAGCTGGTAGTTGTAGCTTTTGAAATATATTTTGGTGTTTGTCAGAGTAGCTGAAACTTTTAATAAAATGTATAAAATGACCAAAATGAACTTAATTAAAAGCTTATAAGGAAAGTTTTTATTTTATTTTTATAATAGAATGAGTATTTGTGTCATTTACTCATTAAAATCTTGTAGGTAGTAGGAACTTTTTGTTAAACGCTAGTACTACTAGTTTTTCAATATAGAGTTTTTTCTTCTAACCTAAAAGCTTGCTCTTTCAACCAAACAAGACTTTTTATTAAGTAGGAGTCTTTTCTTAAAAGTTTGATGCTTGAAGTTCGTAAAAGCGCTTAAAAGCTCCTTGCCAAACATACCATTCGTGAGAAGTGTGAGAAGGATTAAGAATTGATATGTAGACATTATTTTTTGGACTTATTCATGATGTTTTAGATTGTTTAGGTTAAAATAACACCAAACATAACAATTAAAAACAAAAAACAATTTATTTTAGCCTTAAAAACTTAAAACACAATGCCAAGAACATGTATTCTAAATTGTTGTGTTTTAGCTGTGTGTTTTAGCCATGTTTTAAATTCAATGGCTATAATAGATTGCATTGTGTTTTAAATTGTCATGTTTGGTGTTTTTTCTAACAAAAACAACTCAAAACATCATACCTAAATCCAAAACATGATGCCCACATGTCAACTCTTCATCCTTCTCACACTTCTCACGAAATATGGTATTTGTATCCGAATCTTTACTTGTAGTTCGTATACATTTTAATATTCATTACTAGGTTATATATCCTATGTAGTTTACGAGTTTAATAATGAAAAATTGTTTGTATGCATGCTCGAGAAGAAAACTAGGTGTAGTTGATAATTATCCAACAAACTTGTAATCTCTTAGTCATAGTAATTGATACCTAACCCACTTCTAAAGTCTGGACAACACAGTTAGATACTTAGATTCATCTATTCTTTAGGAACCTTCTTAATTATTTGAATAGATATACTCTTCAAAATTATTTGTTTTGCATATAATATAAAACAATTCACGATTACATGAACAATTGTTTTGCAAATCAAATCTAGAAATGATGATTGTGTGTATATTTAAGCCTGTGGTAATCTTCAAGAACTTCAGATATTGTTATATTCACAACATTAAACATGATAGTAAACATGAACACAAAAGTTTGATAAGACAAAAACACAAAATTGGCTTCTAAATGATATAAACATTCTAAAACAGCAAGTACACCTTCTATGCATGTTACCTGCAAGAAAAATGTAAAATGGTAACATTGCTTCAATATAATTCCTTTATCTCTCCCTCTCTCTCAATTTCGTATTCTGAAGAACATCTAAATCCTATTAGAACTACACACCCAAAAGGGAACTCAACTAAGATCATGGTGTCTTTCATCATTTCGTTCACTAGAATATCATGTACACATGATTGAATCTACATGATTAGTTTTATGTTTTACTGATGTCGTTAAAATATGGATAGAGATAACATACATATCAACCTTAACGTGTGAAGCGTAGGAAGCATTCTCAGCCCTTAGATATAGACGGTGACATGATGGTAATTAACAACCCTAATCATAGTCAGCTTAATCTAACGAAGGGTAAATTAGGAAAAACGCTTAAAACTTTTTCAAATTGAAACAACAGAATTAATCAAAACCTGATTTTTCATCGTTTCAAATCGATTAAACATTGTGAATGATTACACAATCAAAATAACAAAAAAAAAAGTCGATTACATTGAACGAAAACGTAAGATCAGTATTTAAATATAAAAATCAGAAAAACAGAGGATTATACTAGGACGATTAATCATACGAAAAACCTAGGATTATGAATAAACGCTCGTATTAGTTGTCAAATATTTTCGATTTTGTTTCAAGAAGAAGGATTAAACATAAAAGTTAGGTTAAAAATAGTTGCAGACGAAAAAGACGCAGTTGGTGATAACAGAGGATTTTAAACGCACGTTACATCTGTGTTCAATAGGTAACGTGCGTTTAAAGTTCATTTGGTGGGACAAACAAACAAACGCACATTCATATGTTCAAACGTACATTGTAAATTTTAAATGCACTTATTGTATAATCCAAACGCACATGAATTACAAATTCACAAAATATTTTTTTTTTATTGTTTTCGTACATGTAATGATGAAAAATCCAAGTTGTCTATCTTGTTAATGGTAAAAAATCAAAATATCCCGTTATATGAATATTTTAATGGTAAAAAATCAAAATATCTTACTAATGACTGAAATATAATTTGATAGGTAATGAATGTAGTTAATTCTTGAAATTCAATATTCAACTACCACACATGATATGTAATTAAGTTTTTTTGTCATTAAATAAACACTATCAATACATAATCCTCACATACCCACGAAAACACTAAAAAAATGGCAGATAACGACACAGATGCAATCAACAATATTCAAGTGAGAACTCTGATCATGGTGGATTCCATCTCTAGGGTAAGAGATGATATTAGCTCTTCCTGTGTGGTTTTAGGTGTGCAAAGTGAGGTCCTCAGGGAGTCTATGAAGAACATGAGAAGCTACTTAGTGAAGAAAAATCACCATTCAGGGATGCAACAATAGGGCAAACTCCAGACCCAAGCAGCTTTTGATAATCTGATTTCTCAAACACTAAGCAACACAGAGAAATGCATCATGAGGAATATGGCAGCAAAACAGAAGGCAATGGACAACATCTTGGGTGGAAAATGATGGATGGGTTGAGGTGGTTTTTGTGGTAGTGTTTTAAGTTTGTAAATACTTTTTTTTATTATGGTGGTGGTTGTTTGTGGTTGATTTCAGATGGTTCTTTTTGGGTTTTTGAATGGTTGTTTTTTTATGATGGTTGTGATGGTGGTGGTGTATGGTGGATGTAATGTAAGTTTTTGTTATGACTTCAATGATATAGATGCACTATATATCTACATTAAACGCACTTGTATTTATTGTCTAAACACACCTTATGTTTATTCAAATGCACGTACAAACACATTTAAAAAAACTGTGTAGCAAAGCAAACTGTAAACACACGTTATAATGTTCAGACGCATATGTATAAAAAAAATGAAGAGTAAACTGCCATTTTTGTCCCTAAGGTTTGACATTTTTTGCCAGTTTCATCCAAAAGTTTATTTTTTCTCAACTGGATCCAGTAGTTTTCAAATAGTTGCTCGTTTCATCCAACTCGTTAACTCCGTTAGTTGAAGTCAGTTAACTAAGGGCAATTTTGTCATTTCGTCTTTTAAGTGAAGGGCATTTATGTCAATTCGTATGTTTTTAATCCCAACCATATTTAAAACACCCCAAGTCATACAATCAACCCCAAATCCATCTACTTCATCTTCTTCATTCCAAAACCCTAAAAATCAAAACCCACAATTGAACAATGGTGCTGTGTTCTTGTGGATCACAATTTAGTTTTAGCGCTGCATTTAATGCCCGACTACGATCGGTCTTAAGAAGATCTTGAGTTGGGTACAAGTGTATAGCAACTTTTTTAAGGGAAATAATAAGCCGGGTCCAGAACCGGTCCAAAACATTCAACTGTGACCGATGTTTGACCCCTATAAGTCACTTTCTTCCAAGGGGTCTATCTAGGGTTACACTTACACATCGATCCCCTTCCATCACCATCAATCTATTCACTCAGTTACAGTACACATTCAAGTCAAACAAGAAACCATCATCTCTTTCCCTTTAAGTCGTCGGACTAGAGGCCATGCTGGTGCTTCGTCGTCGTCGGATACGGTACCGGAGCTTCGACGGAGCAAATCTGTAGCCGTTGAGAAATGTGAGATTATTAATGATTTGAGTTTGGATCTATAATAATAATAGGTTGGGTTTTAGTTGGTTTGAAGAAGAAGAAGGGGATTTGAAGACAATGAAGGAGCATATTGAGATGGAAAAGCATAACAGGAAGAAGAAGTTTTGGGTTTCGGGTTCGGGTTTAACCGAAAAGTTAAGGAAATGGAAGCAAAGACATAAGGAAAAGAAGCAGAGTGATACTACTAATAATAATAGGTCGGGTTTCAGTCGTTTTAAGGATGGTGAACTGCAATATGATGTTGTAGAGTATGGACTGGGGAGAAGATCATGTGATGCAGCTCACGCTTAGGTTTTGATTTTTAGGGTTTTGGAATGAAGAAGATGAAGTAGATGGATTTGTGGTTGATTGTCTGACTTGGGATGTTTTAAATAGGGTTGGGATTAAAAACATACGAATTGACATAAATGCCCTTCACTTAAAAGACGAAATGACAAAATTGCCCTTAGTTAACTGACTTCAACTAACGGAGTTAACGAGTTGGATGAAACGGACAACTTTTTGAAAACTATTGGATCCAGTTGAGAAAAAATAAACTTTTGGATGAAACTGGCAAAAAGTGCCAAACCTCAGGGACGAAAATGGCAGTTTACTAAAAAATGAATCTACAAACTATTCTTGATCATCAGAATCTTCTAATTCAACATCTTCATTATCTTTAAAGTCATCTTCAACATTCTGATCCTCTTGTTCCATCTGTGGCTGAGTTGAACCACCATCCCTCTGATGTTTACGTCGATCATGGCCTTTCTCCCCGCATATCTTGCACGTTCTCTTCCTTTTACCCATTCGACTAACTTGTTTTTCTTTGCTGGACTTGATACGCTTCTGTTTACCACGACCTTTGTTCTTGATCCCATTAGGTAGTCGAATAGTGGGTTCGGACTTGGATGGTTTCTCATAACCAAGAAAAGAAGCATATCTGTCATACTTCTTCTGGCTAGGTCTCTTAAACCTGCTCTCATCAACCTTCTTAATCATGTCTTTCGTTTGATCATTAACCAAAGTTAAATCAAATAAATCAGTAATTAAAGTGTTTGCAAGATCATTAACCAATATCTCTAGCTTGTTTAGTCTTGTCATCACCAAATTCTTCAGTTTCAAATGAATACTTTAATTCATTTGGAACAACATCTTTTGTCCACCTCTTCAGAATATATCTTTTTGGGGAATCTATCAACTTTGAACATCTTTAGGATAAAAAAATATATGCCTACACAGCAACCCATACTGCTAAAACCTCCTACAAGTACATTGTGAAGTAATATCTTCAACATCCTCATGCACTTCCCTCTTGAAAAGCACCTATAAAAATATTGAAAACACATTTCTGATTTTGGATGCACACTGTATGAATTATAAACGCACATTGTAAAAATTATAAAGCACATTGTATACATTTAAAACGCACTAAATACCTTAACAAAACCTTGACCATGTGCTTGTGGATCTTCAACATAAATCTTTAAAAAATCTTCTTCAGCACTTTGCATCTGAACACCTATTAATCCTTCATACGTGGCATATATCTTTTCTTGAATATCAAAGAAGATAGTCCTTGTAAATATTTTGGATGCCTCTTCTTCAATAGGATTTCTAGTCCAAAAATCAGGAACAGTAGCCTTGAATCATAGTCATTCTTCCTTTGGTTGAATCTCTGAACTTCAAGTGAAGTTTCAAAATGGTTGAAAAACTCAACAAGGGTCAACTGAGAATTTGCAACCTGGCAAAACAAATGATTTTCACTCTCAGATCTTGATGTTGTCCTCATTAGGCCAGACATAGGTTCATCCCCGTAAAAAAACATGGATCCACATTGATCTCATGTTGAACATGTCGGTCAACCAATTGTTCTCTGTTAGTTTATAATCAACCATAACTACACCCCATTCAAAATCGCGTCTCTGGGCTGATTGAGTCTCTCCATACAATTGCAGAAATTCGCCTTTTAAACTCATCATCACTGCATAATGCACTACCCACCTAAAAACAAAAAAACATAAGAGTAAAGGCACATGGGTTAACTTTGAATGCATGCACTGAAATAAAACAAACGCACGTTATAGAAACTTAAACACATACATTGAATGTTAATCTTTTATGCTATTATTAAAACGCACCAATAATATAAACAAACACACACTTTAAGTTTATACAAAAATGTTACTAACCTTGTTAGAAACTTTTTTCATGCAATCGGTGTCTGCTATTTTGAAAAACTGATGTGCTCAAAGTGGTTTAGTAAAAACTAACTAAATTAACCTAAACTAGACACTCTAAGTTTTAAATTTATAAACTAAGACTCTCTAAAACCTAAACCACACAACCGGCAAGTGTACCGGTCAGTGCAGTACAGCTAAAGTAAGTCCGAGTATCAAACCCACGAGACTCTACTAGAAAACGTAAACTAGACTCGACTACTTATCCTAAATACTGACTTAATAATGTTTTGTTGTATTAAGGGGGTTTTCTAACAAACTAATTGCAAATAAATAAAATAAAACTAAAATAACTGAAGACGCAAAATGGAAACTGCAACTGGGATCAGATGATGGGAAGGCACTACCTAGGCTAGAATCCTACACATGAATGAAAATCTTCTAACGGCTATGGAACTGGTGTGGAACCGGGATCTTAAAATACTAAACATCAAGAATAAACTAGACACCCTCGACCCTTCTCAAGGGGAAACCCTAGAATATTGTTGTGCTGTTAAACCACCGGTTGAGAGGTTACCCTCACAGGCTTACCTACTCGAATCTTAAAGTACCCGCTAGACAATCTACCTCACAGCGCGAAAGTCACAATACACTCGAAAGTGCAAGGGGTAACTACAATATTTCTGATAAGACTTGGCCTACAAGGAATGTTAGGGAAACTAGGAAGATCTTCTTACAAAGCCTCTAGATCTAGCAATTTAACACCCTAGACAGACCAACAATCTCGCACCTTACAGCTATTGAGAATTGGTAGAACACTTAGAATTATCTAACTAACAATTACAACTCCTATGGATAACCCTAGGCAATTAACCATAAACTAGCTGCTAACACCCAGTCCGCAACCTAACCCGCATTCATACATGAAAGACATTCACAAAAACGCAAGTGGAGTTTATAAAAGTTATTTAAATAAAACTAAATACGCATACACACCAAACCAGAAAATAAAAAGTTCTTTACTTTAAAATTCATCCACAACCAAAGGTTCCAAAACCAAAAGAAATAAATCAAACAAGCGTATTCATCATCGCCTAGGTAGTGATTAAAGTCTAGCCAATAAAAGTCATGATAAAATCAAAACAATAAAAGCAAGTTAAATTCATGGTGTTCACTACGGGTAGCAAATAAATAAATAAATAATTGAATTAGAAACGACCCGTGCTCGCACCGATGCTTCAACCCTTAACCTCCACCTCTAAAGTATGCTCTGCAGTCACTGCCTCCGATAATAATAAAAACTAGAATTTCTCTCGCGCGCGTTGCGGCGCGCTGAACTGCAAAAACGCTAACGTGCTCGGAACTTCATAAGTAAACAAAACCTTTATAATCATAGATGGTCTTCCACCCCTGTATGCAACAGGTGCATTATTAAAATATAAAAAACAAAATAGTCCATTTTATTCTCGTGTTGATTCTATCACTCTCCCTTGAAGAAGATAAAGTTTGGAAAGTAATACCTGCAAGTTGGCAGATTTTAGAACAGGTACGTAACCTGTACCCTGCACATAAGTTAACAATCCATTACCATCCAAGGTCAAGAATCATAATAAACATCCTTGTATATACTTACATGTGCACCAACTTGAAATCAAGAAATTAATATTATCCCCTTGTAAAAAGGGCAAGTGCATCAACCTTTGATACAATTTTATGCATGTAATTACCTCATAACCATATCCTAGTTACAACAAAAATCAAATTCTAAAACAGAGGTGGCTAAAGAGAAGTTGAACATTTTTTTTAAGCATGAATTTCTAATGTTCACAGAGTTTTATAAAGCAATTTTAAGGTTCACATAGAAAAATTTAAAAACTTGAAAGTGGAATATGAGAGAACTTTGTAACACGTTTCTTGGCTTACAATTTTCCTAAAGTAAACAGCTAGTCTTTGTTGAGATAATATACAACATTAAAAGAGAACATACAGTCTATCCTCGCTGGTTCATTCTCTCAAACTGTTGTTATCACTACTGATCCGTGGCCGCTGGTCTGCTCTCCAATGTCGCCGGAAATTTCCACGACAAAACAAAAGTATAGTTTCTGAAAAAATTATTGATAAAAACAATAACAGATTACATAAGTGGATCGTATGAAGGCCTAATGCATTAAATGTTGGTTCATATGTAAAATCTACTTATGACATTTCATCATATGTAAAGGCCATTGTTAAATCCAAACGTAAACAGACTAACCTAAGCACATATAAAGTAAGCGCTTGCAATACGAAATCTGATTATGGCTTCAACGATGAAATAAATCGACACCAAACATGGACATTTGAGGGTTAGAACCGGAAACCCGTGATAGCATTTAGTAGATATCATGTCTAGACAGGAAAATAATACAAAGCGACGTCACGACTACCACGCCATAATAACGAACTTGAAAAAATACATGACATCAACTAAGAGGTGTTACCTTTTGTTCTAGTGTATTAATTGTAATGCATAACCTAATTCCCAATGTCTGCACAAAATTTCGCCATTATTATATCAACAATAGATGGGTAAGTTACATTGGATGTAAAGCATACCTTCTCATGAAACTTCAAGGAACGATTAGATCACTTTTTGAACTCATTGAAAAACCCGACACTCCAGAACTACTTTGTCGGCAGATGTAACATAAAAAGTGAAACCGAACATGGAAATCAAGATATTTGGATTGAGATATATACACCTTGAAGATTGGGTAAGTAGCCGTACTTGTGCGACTGTGGAGACCTCTTTATAGGTCGTTGAACGAATAATAACTATCATTCATATGGATTTGAGTCCAGTTTGTGGAGTCCCTAAATTGAAAAAAGGTAGATCATGTAATCAATTAGCAAATTAAGTCACTGGAAAATATGACAGATACTTTGATTTGAGCGTTGTTCTAATCATACCAAGTTAGTTGTCTTTGGATTTTCTAATCATTGGGTTCGATTTTCCTTTTTTTTTTACTCGTGAACCATCTTTTTACCTTTTGCAAAAAAAAAAAATGCAATTATTATTATAATAATTGCCAAAAAAAAACTGGCCAGATAAGATAGTAAAACCTGCTCCGGACAACATATGAGTGCAACTTGTCGTTCCAACAATTTTCGGATTTTTCCAACATATTATAAATAACATTGAAATGGTTTGCATCCAATACATGTAATTATACATTTACATACCAAAAAATCTATTGGACTGTTACTAAAAAAAGTTTTTTTTTCTATCCAAATGGTAATTTGATAAATCTTAGGCGGCTAGCTAATCAACAAAACATCTCTTTAACTCTAAAAGTCTGGCTTACTCTATTTATATAAAATTCTACAAAACTTGGTATTGCAATAATAACTAATATCAATGGTCTCCCTCCAAATTTCCAACTTTAGAAGTGTGAAACACCTACACTTTGAAACAGAAACATAAAATAGTGAGAAATAAACTATACCAGCAGATTCTAAACCAATTTAATAAATCTGATTTTATATAAAAGTACCAAATAGATATCAAATCCTACAACAATTAACGCATTATTGATAGATAGACCGGATTTAGTCATTGTAATACATACCTAATCCTTAAATTACATAAACCACATATATAGAATGCTAAAAAAAGCTAAGAAATAAAAAACTATGATGAAGAAAAAGCTAAGAAATCAGATAAGATATACATGCTTTTTAAAGAAGAACAGGTAAATGAGTCGTCAAACTAAACACGCGTCAAAGCCACCATAATCGAATCCGAGAAGCACATACACAAACAATACCACCACACCACCTACGCATTACGTTTCAAAGCCCGCACATACTATTAATATATTTAACTCACATAAGATAAAACATTATTCGTGTTCTCTAGTACTCATGAGCGATTTGATAGTTTTAGTAGTCTGGCCGACTATTTAAGATTGGAGCTCGGTTGTAACCAAAGTGCCAAATTAACCAAAACCTTAATTATTTTTAATTTTGAAATTCGCAGTTGTGCGTATTTAATGAACCACAAAATATTATTACATTTTAGAGAAGAAACTTACCCACCAAAGCGACAGCGACTGTCGAAGTTCTGGTGATTGGACCAAAAACTGATCTAAGTACAGCTCTGCAAATTTTCAATCTAACTTTTTTTGTATGACACTATTTTAATAATCAAATTCATTATGTTGTGAAATGAATTTACAATCTAACTTTTTTTGTATGACACTATTTTAATAATCAAATTCATTTTGTTGTGAAATGAATTCACAACATATCATTAGCCAATTACACATATCATCAATTAAAGTCAATTCATTAAAGCAATATATCGAACACTTGATGTGCAACCTTAGAAACAAACATAAATATTGAAATCTTACCATGTAAAACAGCCATTAAAATACACTTCTTCCGCCATAATGCCACACAAACCTCGTCAGTGTTGTTCTACCGGCACCACCACTTTCCCGACCATAATCGATTCCTAAACCAGACATTAATCAAGCTAAATCTCAAATAAAAAACAATTGAAAACCAATGATCAATTTAAGAACCTAATATTATTAGTTTTAACATTTTCAAATCAATGTATATGCATTCACAATGACTCAGTCATAAATTGGTAGTTCATCGCCGTCGACAAGGGTTCAGACAAAAAAGCAAAACAAAACAAAACATGAAGATGCGTGAGAAACGTACCTATAAGGTCTGTACGTAAGCGGGTGAGGGTTTCTCTCACTGTTGCATAATTGTGAATGTTGGGTTTTTTTGGTTTTGTGTTTGATGGATGGTGGGAGGAAGTGAGGAGAATTCAGTGGGAAAGTAAAGAGGTGAGGTGTGATAGAGAAGATGTAGATGCAGAAGAAACAGACGCGTGTGATAGAGAAGAAGTTAATAAGGCTACACGTATCAGGATAAAAATGACGGATGTGTCCCTGAGGAAGCCGTAAATTACATTATCATTGGGTTACTGTTCAACTTATGTTTTCATTAATACATAGTTAAATCCTTTCGGCTGCTGCTTTCCGATCCTCGTGTGCAGCACCCCTGAAAGAAATATGGATCTTCTCTTTTTATTCTTTTGCGCCGCCTTCTCCAAAAATAATAATGTTTTTTCCCCGTTAATTGTCCGCTCTAAAAACTTCATTTAGTTTTGTTGGGCCGTGGCCCTTTTTATTATTATTATTATTATTATTATTATTATTATTATTATTATTATTATTATTATTATTATTATTATTATATACAGTGGCGGAGGGAGGGGAGGGACCAAGGGGTGTCCAGCCTCCCCCAATTGCCCAAATTTAATGAAGTTTTTATGGTCCACATTGAATAAAATTGTATCAAGCCCCCCTTAAGGTCCACTCCACTCTCCACTAAATCCTTCGTTTTTTTCTTTTTTTTTGTATCAAGCCCCCCTTAATGCCCGCTCCACTCTTCACTATATCCTTTTGTTTTTGTATCAAACCCCCTTTTAAGGCTCACTCCACTCTCCACTAGTAATAACAGTTTATTATGTTGTTTGATTTTTTTTAATGAGCACTAGTTTAAATAATCTAAGCCCCCCTTATGTTGAAATTCTGGCTCCGCCTCTGATTATATAGTATACTATTATTATTATTATTATATAGTATACTATTATTATTTATATATAGTATTATGACTTCGTGCTTTTGACTCGGGTGTTCTTGACTTGACCAAATTTGCTCGTTTACGCTCCAACGTCCATAAACACCTACAAAATATAAAATAAATAAATAAATACTAAAACTGACTCAAAACTAATAAAAATCTATAAAAACCTATAATAAATAAAATAGACCAGTACAAGCCTAAAACTAATAAAAGTACTATCTAAACTACTCGAAAACTGTACGAACTATACACAGGAAATAGATGTATTTTACAATACATCAAAAACCAACTTGATAGCATTTTTCATGCATGGTATTGATCGATTACAACCACTTTTGGATGCTTTCCAAAAGATTTGTAAAATGATTGTAACAACCATGTGTATGATTCAGTTGTCTCAGATGACAACAATCCTGCTCCAAGTGTCACATTCCGACAGTTGTTATCAATTCCGGGAAATGGTACAAAAACCATCTTGTACCCACAACATATTAGAAGATTTTTTAATAAACTATGAACATATAATAGTTGGATATGAAACTTTAAAAATTAAAAACATACTTATTGGTGTTGAATGTTGCATAAAAGGAAATCACATCTCTAATTTCCATATAGTTGATTTTGCATAACGCATCAGTCCAAAATAAACCGGTGAGTGCATTCTTTTCATCCATAGAAAACTCAAAAGAAAAATCTGGCAAGAACTTCTTCTTATCCCTAAGCCTAGACACTATCATATCAGCATCATATTCACCAATGAAAGTGTTTAATCCACCTTTAAAATTCTTGCAATCACTAGCCGTTGTACCAACTTTCTCAAACCCTCCATACTTGGTCTTCATGATATTAAAAGCTTTGACAGGACCCATGTTCAATGAAGACAGTTGACATATCATCTCTTCTTGAGTGTGTGTCAACTTTCTATTAGCTGATAGGAAATGAATGTCATCTTCAGATACAAAAGCATGATTATGACATTCCATAAAGTCATAAACCTTGAAAGTCTTGCCATCCTTAGAACTTAGTTTTACATGTGCCTTACATCCAGTCCGGATAGACTATCTTTTCCTTGTCCTAACTGGCTTATAACCCTCCTTATAGCATATAAAGTATTTGATACGTAGAACACTTTTGTGCACATCTTGGCACCCCTTTCGAATAGAAAATCTAGCAGCCTTTGCATATTTTTGGTAAAACTCATATGCGTTATCAATACTAGGAAACTCCATGTCTATTACAGGTTTGACTGATGCAGGAACGTCCGGAAGAATGAGTTAATAACTTGCTCTTCTACAAGAACATTAGAGGAAACACCTACAAATAAACGCACTTAATAAAGTTTAAAACGCACGTTGGAAATTTGATAGTTGAACTATTTAAACGCACGCATGATGATATTCAAACGCACTCATATATATTCAGTATATATGTTTGTAAAACTAATAAACGCAATTTATAATTTAAATGCATTAAATATTCAAAAACATAATTCAAATACCTTCGATCCTTCTGTATTCGTTGATGATGTTCAAACTATCAATATCCATATCCTCATTAGTCTCATCTGTAATCAGGTCTGAATAATACACAAACAACTTGTTAACGAAATCAAACTTAAAAAACTAATTGAAAAAACTGAAACAAAAACAGAGCATCATGATATATACCATGAAAAACAATATTATTGAGATCTGGAATTGAATTCTCAACAAAAACGCTCTGATCATCAACTAGTAAGCTTAAATCTGATAAACAAAATCAACAATTAAACATAATTCTACTGAAAATTGATTAAAAAAACTACTTCTAATGCACACCAAACACCCTGCAATACTTCAACTGAATGTGATTATGAAAATCGTAATGTGTTTGAATGAGATTATAAAATCGTAATGTGATCGACTAAAGTTGTATAATTCAAATTCGGATTCAAAAATAAAAATGTAATTATGAAATCATTTCCGTATATACAAACGTGATTTACGTAAAACAGTTATACGTAAAATGTCTGATTTGCCCATGAATTTGACTGTAATTGAGTTTAATTAGGTTAACCATAGTTGACAGGTGGCAAATTATGGTGGCTTCCTACACTTCTGATGTTAAGGATACTTTCTATCCTATACTTTCTCTTATAATATAATCAACATTTTAGTTATTGATAGAACGCAGTTTGGTTAATTCAGCATCTCAGCTTATTCTACTTATAAATCTGATAAGTTTCGAATTAGATAAAAATCAAAATCTTTTAATAGTAATAAATTGTTTTAGAAATAGCATATTATTTATAAAAAATATAAAAATTGGCATTAGTGGTGGTTTGTTTTGGTTAGTTTGGTTGATTATACAAACACAAACAAACTTTAAAACTCAGGTATAAGACTAGAGGGAGTAGGGGACATTGGAGGTTGATGGCAAGCCTCTCCACATCAACACAACCCTCTCCCACCAATTTTGGGGTGTTGCCTCTTACAATGGAGAAATCCACAGGCAGTGGGGCTTTTGACTTGGTGATTTGTATTTATTTATTTTAGATAGTGACATTATATAACAGCTAGTTTATCAAAAAAAGAAAAAAAATCCTTAATATATAAACACTTTTATATCACCCTAAAAACCTATATATCCATACAAACAACTTCTATCACCCTAAAATTCCTCATTTCTTAAAAAAAAAATGCAATCATCAAGTGTTGAAGATGTTGCCTTCGGCCCACCTATAGGCCCAACCGTTTTAAAGCCTAGTATGATTAACTTATTGAGCAAAATTAGCATACAGTTAAAACCCTAATTATTGCCTATAAATATATCTCTTGTACTTGTAATAATTTATCACTCAATAAAAGAAAACCCCAATTACCCTCGTGTAGGTCAGCTTAGACCGAACCACGTAAATCTTGTGTTCGTGTGGTGTTTGTATTCTACGATCCTAACAACTGGTATCAGAGCTTAGGCTCTAGATCAAAGAACAAGAACATACCTGCCACCACCCAACCGTCACCCCACCTCCTCCTACCACCACTGCACTGCCGCCATCGTCCCTGCACCTCCTCTCTGTTGTCGCCGGCCGACACCCCTAGGGTTTCTCCGCGCTACCTCTCTCTTGTCATCTCCTTCTTAGCCGCAACCACCCTAAAGCATCATCAGGACCCTGTTAAAGCCGCACAAACCTACCCATTTTTAGGGTTTTCCTACCATCACTCTACCGCCGCCAACCTTACTACCTACTGCTACCACCCTCGCGACTTTTGTTGTCCCTATATCATTGTTTTGCCAGCTAAACTAAACCCTAGTCGTCCCTGGGGTTACTAGTTGAACCTCCGACCACTGTAGCTTCTCTTGTAGCAAGCTCCTTTGTTGAACCTAGATTTGGGTTTTATTATCATTCAGGTTACTTGAAAATCTGAACAGAACCAAGGGTTGTTTTATGCTATTGTGCACTAAACCGAACCAAATTTAGGTTCCGTTCACTATTGTTATGTAGGTCAAAAGTTTTTACTTGGTTGTTGGTGAATGAAGATGGTTACTTGAGAAGTGGGTTTATAAAAGGTGATCACTGGTCAGAACTTTTGTTGGGAGATTTGTTTCTATTTGGTATATTGGTTAAGGAGGGGCATTATTTGGCTAGTTTCCTTTAAATCATAAAAGATGGTGTCTGAAGAAGGAAAAGTTAAGGTAAATAAGTTTGATGGGAAAGATTTTGGTTGGTGGAAGATGCAAATCAAGGATTGCTTATACAAAAGGAGTTAGATGTTGCGCTAGATCCTCCCCTGAGACTATAACACCGAAATGGAAGAATCTTGACAAGAAGGCACAGTTAACAATTCGGTTTACTCTCTCCATGAATGTAGCTTACAACATTCTAGAACAAACCATAGCGCGTGACATTAGGGAAGCTTTGTTTAATGTGTACAAGAAGTCATCTCCTGCAAACAAGGTGTTTCTAATACGAGAGTTAGTCAACATCAGAATGAAAGATGAAAGTTCTCTAACTGAGCATATTAACTTGTTTATATCACATTTGACACATTTGTCTTTTGTGAATTTCACAACAGTCAATTAATATGAAGAGTCCATATTAACTTGTTTATATCACATTTGACACCTTGTTTGAAATTCACAAAAAGACTATTATTACCCAACAGCTGGTTGCTGGTCAGGCACAATCACAGCAGTCACAGGGTCAGCTGAGACTCTCAGCTTTAGTAGAGTTCGTGATTTGTTACTGAATGAAGAGTCCATAAAGAGGAACAATGGAGAATCAAACTCGTTGCTCAGTACTGAAGGAAGAACGAGCAGTAATAACAAGGGAGGAATCAAGGATAGGTCGAAGTTAAAATGCAAGAGCAAGTCAAGACTTGGAAAGCCAAGAAAAGATGTACAGTGTTGAAACTGTAAAGAGTTTAGGCATTTCAGAAATCAGTTTTCTGAACCTGCGAGAAAGAAAAAGGAGGTGAGTGCTACTATAGCCTTAGATTCAGAGGATGCTCTAATCTGCTGTGTCGAGAGTTCTATTGAAGACTGGATTATGGATTCAGGAGCATCTTTCCATGCTACTTTTAGCACAAAGAAGATGAAGAATCTGCGAACAGGTGACTTTGGTAAAGTGCGTGTGTATGTTCTACGATCCTAACATCAAGTTCATCAACTTCAGTTGACGAATTCTTTTTATCATCTGACAAGGGAGTCAAGCTAAAAATATCATCAGTTCAGACAGTCAAACTAAGTAGTGTGGAAGATGTTGGGAGTTCACAACCCAAAAAGAGAAAATATATAGTACGCGACAGGGTCGTTGCACATAAACTGTTGGTACGTGATTATTTTTCACTCGACCCCCTATATGATCATAATAATTTTAGGCAATGTTTTTCATATGAGCCAACGATTATTTCTAAGAATAGAAGACGATTAGAAAATCAATATGAGTATTTTAAACAAAAACCTGATGCAAGTGGTGGCATGGGATTTAACATGTAGCGGAAAAAAAATTTATGGGCGCTATTAGAAAATTAGCTTATGATACTAGTTATCATATAATGTATGAATATTTAAAAATGACGGCACGAGTTGTGAGGGGAAGTCTTCATTGTTTTTTTGAGTATGTTAACGAACTCTATGAACAAAGATATTTGACAAAACCTACATTTAATGGCATACAACAAATCTTAGAGTCTCATGATGATAGACACGGTTTCTCCAGGATTGTATAGAGTAGAAGTCGAAAGTTTGTCCAACTGCATTGCGCGGCCAACACACAAGTGGACATCATAAAAACATTGTGATGCTTTAAGCGGTTGTATGGCAAGATCTTTGATTTTGGCGTGCATTCTTTAGTGTGGTCGCTTCAAATAATACTATAAATAATATCAATCAACCACTCATTTTCTACGAGTATATAAACGAGGTTGAACCAGAGGCCTCTTTTTGTGGAGTACAAATACAAGTGTTCTAGATGATGGTATTTACCATGAATATGTTGTGTTTGTAAAAATGTTTACACGAGATACAACGTTAGATGAAAATATAACGAGATTTAACAAAGATCAAATGGTGCCAAGAAAAGATGTCGAACGAGCTTTTGGTGTTTTTTTTTAGAAACGACGACACATGTTAAGCATGCTGTGTGGTATTATGGAAAATATAGAATTAGAAATGCGATGTACACATGCATTATTATAAACAACATGATTTTGGAAGATGAAGGACACGCAACTTGCCAATACAACGAGGAGGATACACAATCAAATATAGTAGACAATGCTGAAGAAGCGAGACAACTACAACAACGTGATATTTTTGAGAATCAGACGCATTACAACTTTTGAGCGAATTCGGTTGAACACATTTGACATATTTCACAATATAACAATGATGATAATTAGACTATGTAATTTAGGTTTTTTATGTAATTTTTTTAATTTAATGTAAAAAAATTATTAGAAACGTTCTTGTCTTATTTTTTGAATAACTAACATAAATGTGTTTCTTTATTTCATTATTTTATCTTTTTAAAGAAGAATAAAAATTGATTTAATAAAAAAACACGGGCATGTCCCTTGTCCTTGCACACCACCCCCTCCTTTTACGCTGTGTTCCCGAGTTCACTTAAAAGGAGAAAAGAAAGGAAAGGGAGGGAAAGAGGGGAAGGTGTGTGTTCCTGAGTTTTCTTATGAAAGAAAGGAAAGGAAGAGAAGGGAATGTTGTGTTCCAGAGTTCATTTTAGGAAGGAAAGGAAAAGAAGAGAAAACTAGACAAAATTCTATCCTTTCAAATTGGAAGGAAATGGAAGGAAAGAAAATGGGAAAAGAAGAGAAAAGAAAAGAAAGGAGACGTTATCCTTTCTTTTCTTTTCCCCTATTAAATGAACTCGGGAACATAGCGTTAGTGCTTTGGAGGGCAAAACCCTATTTTCTATGACACCTATGTGGCTAGGCCAAAGCCTCGCACTTGCCCACCACTCCCCTTGATCTAAGAAACAACCACTAAACCATTGTTTTTCAATTGGTGTGGTTATTTTGGTTCGGATTTTAAAATTTAAATGTTTCCATCTAACGATTACACACAAAAGATTATCATTGGTCGTTGGAATGTTCTAAATTAATAAAACAGTAATAAGCAAGAAAGTGAGATGGGATCATGGGACATATGGAAAGCTTTGTTAAAAGTAAAAGAGGGTTGGGAATTACAGAGGATATGAGATGAGAGAGAGAATCACAACAACTTGTGCGCACTTTTCTTACCTCACACAACTGCCTATCCTTTCTCTATATGGTATCTCTCAAATAATTAATTAATTTAATAATAATGAGGTGGCATTCACAGCACACACTCCTTCAATTTAGTGGCACGATCTTCTCACGTGTACTCCTTCTTGGCTGGATCAATGGATTTGAAATTGAGTCACTTGAATTACCAATGGTATGATTTTCATTCACAACAGTACCTCCCACTTTAGCTTTCACCTTGTCCTCAAGGTGCGGACTAGGGAAAGCTTTTAACAAGACCTGTTTATCCTCCCAAGTGGCTTCAGCAGCCTGTAGCCCGTCCCACTGAACCAACCATTGCTCAACTAAGTGATTAGCGCGGGTAATAGTTCGACGATTCAAAACAGCAGAGGGTTGAAGCACCAAAGTGGAATTGGAGTCAACCAGATGAAGTGGTGTGACTTGCTGTTCTGGTTGGCCAATACATCTACGGAGCATAGACAGGGCAAACATTGCCAATTTGGGCACCAGCCGGAAGTTCCAAACGGTACGCGACCGAACCAATACGAGCTGAAATCTGATATGGACCGAAGTAACGACGGCCCAACTTAGAGTAACGTTGAAGGCGAACGGAACCTTGGCGGTAGGGTTGGAGTTTTACAAATACCCAATCACCAACCTGAAACTGAACGTCCCGTCGATGGGATCGGCATAAGCCTTCATACGATCTTGAGCTTGAGCTAAATTGCGCTTAAGTAAGGTCAATACTTCATCTCGTTCTAGCAATTGGGCTTTAACCAATGGATTACCAGTAGCGTCTCGTAGGTATCGGACTATGGTAGAGGGCTTTCGGCTATACAACACTTCAAAAGGAGTCATCTTTGCCGCCGTTTGGTAAGACGTATTATACCAGTGTTCTGCCCAAGGAATTAAACACTGCCAAGACTTAGAGTAATCAGTAACGAAACACCGAAGATACATCTCTAAACATTTGTTTAAAGACTCAGTTTAACCATCCGATTGCGGATGGTACGCGGTGCTGAAGGAGAGATGTGTTCCTTGTAATCGATGGAGCTCCTTCCAAAATTCCGACATAAATCGAGGGTCACGGTCAGATACAATATCAATCGGAATACCATGTAAACCGACCACTTCAGCCACAAATTCCACCGCGACAGTAGCACTAGTGAAAGCGGAGGGAAGGCCAACAAAGTGACCGTAATTAGAAAGACGGTCGATCACCACCATGATAACGGATTTGCCATGAGAAGAAGGTAATCCAGTTATAAAATCCATGGCAATATTTTCAAAGACCAGGTTAGGGATCGGTAATGGTTGCAGCAAGCCACCCGGTGGTAAAAATGAAGACTTCATTTGTTGACATATTTGACAATGTTGGATAAAAGTTTGGACATATTTTCTCATACCTTTCCAATAAAAATTAGAGGAAAGACGATGAAAGGTACGAGTGATACCCGCGTGACCCCCGGTTACAGAAGCATGGAACTCCTTCAGTAAAGTTTGGCAAAGAGAAGAATCAGCAAGCACCATTAACCGACCTTTAAAGACCAACAACCCATCTTTAAGCATATCGTCAGGATACTTGGATGGATCCAAAACGAGAACATTTTCAACAGCTTGTAAGTCCAGGCTGTTTGTAGTAGCAGTACGAAGCTCCTCTAGAAAGGATAAACTCAGAGAATATAAGGCATTGAGTTGAGGCTGATCAACGCGGGACAAGGTGTCTGCTGCTCCATTTTGTTTGCCCGGCCGATAGACAATATCAAAGTCATAGCCTAAGAACTTGCCCAACCACTTCTGTTGATCAGGAGTTTGGATCACTTGATCCTGTAAATTTCATAAAGATTGCTGATCAGTAATAATCTGAAATTTTCTGCCTAGGAGATATTGTCGCCATTTAGCAAGGGCTTGCGTTATCGCGAATATCTCACGTTGATAAGCCGATGCATGTTGCATACGAGGACAAATTTTTTGACTATAAAAAGCAATTGGATGTCGATCTTGAGAGAGAACAGCCCCTACGCCAGAACCGGATGTATCTGTCTCAACCGTGAAGGGTTTCAAAAAATCAGGCAATCGAAGAACCGGTGTCGTGCTCAGTCGATCCTTTAAGAGAATAAAAGTAGCCTCGGTTTGTGGTGACCAATGATAAGCATCTTTCTTCAATAAATCAGTGAGAGGACCTGCTATAGACGCAAACCCTTGAATAAAACGACGGTAATACCCCGCCAATCCAAGAAAGCTCCTCACTTCTTTAATATTTCTAGGAATTGGCCACTGTTGGATGCAAGATATTTTGGCCGGGTCAAGTGCTACCCCGTCAGCCGAAATGAGATGTCCCAAATAACCAACCACTATTTGCCCAAAAACACATTTGGAAAGTTTTGCCACTAAGTGATTGGCCAAAAGGGTTTGGAACATCGTTCGAAGGTGACACAAGTGATCCTCCCATGATTTACTATATATCAAAATGTCATCGAAAAATACCAATACAAACTTTCAAAGATAGGTCCGAAAAACATCATTCATTAACTGTTGGAAAGAAGAGGGAGCATTTGATAACCCGAAAGGCATTACCAAAAATTCATAATGACCGTCATGGGTACGAAACGCAATCATTGCAATAGAGCCTTCTCGTAGGCGAATTTGATGATAACCCGCCAATAAATCCAATTTTGAAAAGAATTTGGCACCATATAACTCATCAAATAATTCATCAATAGTCGGTATTGGAAACCGATCCCGAACTATAATGGAATTTAGAGCTCTATAGTCGACGCAAAACCGCCAAGTACCATCTTTCTTACGCACAAGTAAAACTGGGGAAGAAAACGGGCTAGTACTTGGCCTAATGATTCCCTGAGTAAGCGTTTCTGTAACCAAACGATCAATCTCTTGTTTTGAAAATGCGGGTGACGATATGGTCGAACCGCGACTGGTGTTGAATTGGGTAAGAGTTCAATAGCATGGTCTTGTGGTCGAACCGGAGGTAATCCAGTAGGTGGTTGAAACACATGAGAAAATTCAGTCAATAAGGGTTGAATATCACTTGGACACTCCACTGGAGTTGGAACATCGGGAATCAATAATTGTAAATGATAAAATTCAGCAACACCATCACTGTGAGCTAACCTGCATAGACCATTAAATTGAATTTGTTGCATTACCGGACACGAATCCCCCTTCCATTGGACCTGAGAATCACCTGATTGAAATTCGAATGTGGCTTTTGCATAATCGGTCACCACCGGACCTAATGTAGATAGCCATGACACACCAAGGACCATGTCCCATCCTTGAAGTGGTAACACATAGAAATCAACCACAATTGAAGAATTTTGAATAACGAGTTCTACCTGTTTTGCCATACCGGTACATGGAAGTCGTTCTCCACTACCCACCAAAACTAAAAAAGGCGAAATGGATTCAATAGATAATTGTAAAAACTTCGCTATGCGTGTCTGCACAGAGCAATGGGTGCTGCCACCGTCAAGCAAGACCTGAACAGATTTGCCCTTGACTGAACCGGTAAAACGAAGAGTGGTAGTCGAACTTCTACCGGCGAGAGCATTATAGGAAATAGTAGAATGAGTTTGAACCTCCTCCAATTGAAGACGGTCAGCCAAAGCCTCATCAAGAGTCGATTCGGGTGGAGTTTCCCCTGGCGAATCAGTCAGTGGTTCTTCATCGAAAAATAATAATTGAGGGGTAGACTTACATTTGTGCGCCGATGAGTACTTCTCATCACATTTATAACATAACCCTTGGGCTCTCTTCTGTGCTAACTCCACCGGTGTCAAACGGCGAAAGCCAATGGAGTTTGGTGGGGGCTTAGGGTTAAGCGGCGTGGAAGCATTAACCGGAGAAGAAGAGATTGATAATTGCTTCGGAGTGGGTAAAATAGGCTTGGATCCCTGATTAATAAACACGCGACCCAACCCTTTTTCCATTTGGATACGGTTTTCATGTAACTGAGCATATTGGGTAGCGTCATCCACTGTGGTGGGCTTATGAATCACCACGATTGCTTAATATCGGCACGTAACCCGGAAATAAAGCAACTAACTAAAAAATCTGGAGGAAGGGGCATCGATCGAGTCGAAATTTCCTCAAACCGGTGCCGATAATCAGCCACCGTGGATGTCTGATAAAGTTTGGCAAGTATCCCCTCCGGTTCCTCCAGATCTCGAACCCGAAAACGCTGGATTACAGCGTTGGTAAAAGCACTCCAACTATTCAACTGAGAATGGCTAGTTACCCAATCGTACCAATCAGCGGCATCATCATCGAGATAGAACGAGGCTATAGTAACCCTATCTCGATCGAGAATATTATAAAACTTGAAGTACCAGGTTGCATGAGCCACCCATCGTTCAGGGTGAACGCCGGTGAAACGAGAAAGATGAATGGGGGCTGGTTTATGACGCCCAAGGATCGATGAACCATCAACCCCGGACGAACCAGAGCCATCAGAATCTGTAAAAGGCTTCTGGCGAGGAGTCAACGTAGCCAGACGAAGCAACACCTTGTTCATCACCTTCTTGGTATCCTCTAACGAAGCAGCAATAGAACTTACATCAGAAGACAACTCGGTAACCGCCGAACTCAGTTCCAATTGAGAAACCTGTGATTGTTTTTGAAAATCCTGAAGAACATTGATATTCTCATCAATTACCCGAAAACGAGTACCATCAGCCATGGAAGCTAATGGCAATGAAAGCACCAAATGGAATGTTCTAAATTAATAAAACAGTAATAAGCAAGAAAGTGAGATGGGACATATGGAAAGCTTTGTTAAAAGTAGAAGAGGGTTGATATGAGATGAGAGAGAGAATCACAACAACTTGTGCACACTTTTCTTACCTCACACAACTGCCTATCCTTTCTCTGTATGGTATCTCTCAAATAATTAATTAATTAATTTAATAATAATGAGGTGGCATTCACAGCACACACTCCTTCAATTTTAGTGGCACGATCTTCTCACGTGTACTCCTTCTTGGCTGGATTAATGGATTTGAAATTAGGGCTGTTCAAATCGCTCGCCGCTCGTGGATCGCTCGTCGCTCGTTCGGAAAATGCTCGAAAAGTGCTCGCTTGATCTTTCGCTCGGTTGTATATGAGCCGATCGGCTCGGTTCGGTTTGTAAATGAGCCAAGCACGAGCAAAGGTACACTCGGCTCGAATAAATTTTTATTTATTTAATAATAAATATACACACAATTTATAAATAAATTTATGGCTTTATATATAAGATTCTATTGGATTTGACTCGGTATATGCAAACAAAATATAACCAGCCCACTTAACACAATAAAAAATTAACACTAGATTTAAGGGAAATTGGATTTTAACACCCTGAACTATTGACAATTGGCCGCTGAACTACAAAATTGAACAACACCGCACTGTCTTTTCAACTTATTGGCCTGTATCACCCTCAGACTAACCATGGTTAATTTTTGCTGACTTGGCATGGTGACGTGTCCATTTTTGCTGACGTGGCATGGGGAATAAGCTGACGTGGCATGGACACATCACCTACCACGTCAGAAAAAATGGACACGTCACCATGCCACGTCAGCAAAAATTAATCATAGTTAGTCTGAGGGTGATACAAGCCAATAAGTTGAAAGTACAGTGCGGTGTTGTTCAATTTTGTAGTTTAGTGCGTCAGCGGCCAATTGTCAATAGTTCAGGGTGTTAAAATCCAATTTCCCTAGATTTAATAGTAAAACAATAAGTAATAAGGTGACATTCTTGACTTCTTTATGTTAATAGTTGTCCATCGCTAATTGTCGCTTGATATCACACCTACGTCACAATGCAACAACTATTGTCTGACGTATGCTCATCACCTCACCAGCCTCAATCTAATCCTTATCCTTGAACACTGGGATCTCAATATTAGTGTTAGCATCGGACATTTTGACCTTAGTTGTCACCCGACAATGAAAACATCGAAGGAAACATCCCAATTTTATAATCGTCCATATTATTTTCCGCTCGATTCTCGCTCGGCGCTCGCTCGGAAAATTTGCGCCCAAAGAATGCTCGTTCGGTTTTCGGCTCGATTGTAAACGAGCCGCTCCGCTCGGTTCGGTTTGTAAACGAGCCAAGCACGAGCAAAGCTTCGTTCGGATCGGCTCGACTCGTGAACAGCCCTATTTGAAATTGAGTCACTTGAATTACGATTTACGAATGGTATCATTTTAATTCACAACAGTCGTGGAAATAGGACTAAAACTCAGGTGTAAACCCAAATCATATCAGACCGAAAAGTTTGTTATCTTACAAGTTACAACACAAATAATGATCTTGCTACCTCATGTTTTCTTCTTTCTTAAAAAACAAAGATCTTTTGTGCTGCAAGGAACGACTCAACGTGCCAATAAACACACACACTTCATCATTTTTCGCCTTTTTGTCGTGCTAACACTCACATGCTTTCCCTCTTTGGATGTATTCTCGGAACTACCTAAAGACGATGTTGTGTTAGCGCCATATGACGTGCTTTCATTCCTATTTTTCGCTTTGGAAGACTCATCGGCAAAAAGTTTGCACTCTTCGTTGTTTGTTAGAGACACTGCTGAAATATGTAACAAGCACATGTTAGAAACACTGAAAGAATAATTTCATTGGTTGTAGCAATTTCGAGCCATTTAGTTATCGATACGTCAATCCAGTTTTTTTAGCTCAAACGGGTCATATTATAAAAAAAAAAAAAAAAAAAAAAAATATTAGCAAAAAAGGATCTAGTTAAGTCTTTTGTAATCAAGGCAACCTATAAATTGTATTACTACTGTACTTTGTATAGTTTTTGAAATCATACTACCGTGCTGTATATTTGTTTAAAAGATGGACATAAAAGTGTTTGTAGATCGACTTAACGTGACCTGGCCCGTTTTGACTGTCGTATGACATGTTCAGCCTGAACCCATGTTGACACGTTACCCAATCTGCCCGTTTTGCCACTTGTACTTTTCAACAAGGTAGTTAGATGACAGGCAAAAGCATTACCTGATGTAGTCATGTGGCGGGTGCAAAAAGATCGTATTCGACACTTGAATCACTCATTTCTTGATCTATAATGTCTTTGTCTAGTTCATGTAAGAGGGCCATTGAGTCAAAGTATTCATCTGAAGTCATGGTCAGACAACTCGAATTGGCAGAACTGGAAGAACATGATCCTGGATCTGTAAGATCGTTTAATTCGATGTAGTCTCCACTTAAAATACAGTCCATATCAGATGAGTTTTCTTGCCGTCCACAGTTCAGAGTTAAAACTGTCCCTGGCCCTGAATTACTGGACATTTTGACATTAATATCAGCAATGCAATGTGTGAAAAGTGGTTTATACTCTTCAGCCAAAAACACTCTGCATAATGCCCTATGATCCTGCATACCATTCAACCAAACAAGATAATATCGAGTATAACGGTGCAAAACAGGTCGTGCTCGTGGGCCGAACCTGAAAATCATGTGTCTATGAACTCAAAAACAACACACGTAATGGTAGTTTGACACGAACATGACCCGAAAGTGGTTTTTTTAATCTCTCCATATCAGTACTCTAAAATTACAACTTGATAACCAAATATACAAATGTGAACACAACTACATTTGAAATTTTAAATTTGTCACAATATAAGCTATAACATAGAACACATTTTTTTTTATATTATAAAAAAGCGGGTTAACTGTCAACCCACGAACCCACCAAGACTCACTGACTCCTAGGGCTGTCCAAAAAGCTTGTGGCTCGGAGCTCGCTCGAAGCTCGCTCGGATTTAGCTCGAAAAAAGCTCGCTCGATATGAGCCGGCTCGGATCGGTTGGAAAGTGAGCCTAGCTCGGCTCGGTTCGTAACGAGCCGAGCTGGCTCGGTTTGGCTCGGATATTTCTAATTTTGAATATATTTTGTTATATACATATAATATACTATAAAAATGTTAAAAAAGTTGGGGATTATGTTACATGTTTAATATTTGGTAATAGCAGCATGGAGATTGTGTGCTTGGGATTGAAGTTACAACTAATCAAGTTATTTAAATAAATCATAGCATAATGATAATTGTCAAAGTTATCAAACTCAATACTGCTTTTGATTTCAAATAGGTCAGTATTTAGGAGTTCAATCAGACATATATTGCATATTTAGGGGGTTAGTTCGTATACTGATGAACTTATACTTTATTTCTTTGAAATTTAAGACTTATTTTGTATTTTTTGAACTTGATTATAGCTTGTAATATATTAGGTTGAGCTTATTTTAATTGTTATTGTTAACTACTGTATAATATTTTAGATTATTGAATTTGAAAGCCAATTTTTCTTTTTTCTTTTTAAATTCGAGCCAAACAAAGCCGAGCCGAGCCGACTCGGTTTAAAACCAAGCCGAGCGTGAGCTTTGATTTTCAGCTCGGATTTAAATCCGAGCCGAGCCGGCTCGGTTTAAAACCAAGCCGAGCGCGAGCTTGACCTAGCTCAGCTCGGTTCGGCTCATGAACAGCCCTACTGACTCCCCGTTTAGCTACACGTGTTTGCAGGTTTGACCTGGGGGGGGGGGGGGGGGGGGGGGGGTTAACGTATAAATAACACTATTTTTTTATGGAGGGCGGTTGATCCCATGGTTATGCTATGGGTCCCCCTGGTTTCCCCCGTACCCATTTATACTAAACCAAACCCACGAATTTCTTGTTATGTTCATTTCATGTAATTTTAGATTAATGATCATGACCACTAGATTGTTGACATGATTCATAGTGTACTAAAACATCTAAATACCCTTTATGAAAACACATAAAACTTTGTTTTCAACAACTTCTACAAACAGATAACACAACATACCTTTGTATTGTTGTCACATCTCTCGGTTATTCTATATTCTTGCATCCTCCAATCCGTCGTTCGTCCATGTGGTGCTCGCCCCTCATAAAACTGAAATGTGGTTCTCGAACCAAGGATGTCAGAATTTGAAAATATCTCACAAGTTTCCCCGGTTTGCACCCATAATCCACACTCTGCATCCTTTTTTACCCCGAGCACAAGTACCACAAGTCCACTGCAAGTTACATTTTCATTTAGTAAGATTTTAAATACAAGAGTAAGTACACACAAATCTTGATTATATCATTAACCTCTTGAAGGTCACTTGTCATTAGCAGGGTATTAGTGGGGTCCGCGAGTTTTCCCTTACGGGTGCTCATGGTTACCAAAAGAATAGAAATCTTGATTTTGTCAATTGTGTAATGGAACCTTTTTTTGTAGTAAAATAGTAATTCTATTAGTACTAACCAGGTAGATCCGAAGGCCTATATTGGTAAGGATTTACATCTGAAGTTACATTTAAGGGCAGAGGTTTTCCCCTTTTGAAATCAAGCAATGACATAAATATCGCCTCATCGGTCCAATATTCATCTACGGCTGCAACTGGTATGCATGATGAAGGACACATTGGATGTTGTACACACTGGTTTCTGCATAAAAGAATACAAATGTTACTAGATTTGCCCAAAAACAGAAGCATAAACAAGATAATTTTGACTCAAAAGTCAATATCCAATCTTGATTTGAAAAAAAGAAAATAAAAAAAAAATACAAACTAGTAATCGCTGATAATCGTTATTTTGAACACATCCAAAACATGATTAACAAGACTAATGAATCTAAACCCGTCATAGTTTACTTAAACACGATTACCTAACTGCGATAAATGAATCCAACGGTGATTTCCAGCATTGACTTTTATAGTCAACCAGACCAATTCATGGATCATGATCAAAAGACACAACTACACACAATGATCAAAAACTATCCTATAATATCACTCATAAAAAACAGAAGAACAGCAAGAACAAGCACCATCAATTTTTTTTTTCTCAATTTCAATTAAAAAGAACATTATGAATAAATTTAAAAATTATGATCCAATTACTTAATGACTTAATCACATTATCATAAGTTTATAACATAACATAACAAACCTTACAAACAGTCAAAACACAAATCATGTATTCAATAAAACAGTCATTCAACTCAACAGGTTTCCATCACATACAGATATATACATATATATACACATACCCACAAATATAAAATATAAAGATTGATGAAAGTTTAAGTGTAATATCAGCATTTGAATTCAGACAAAAGAATAGGGGAGTCCAAAGAATACCTGTGAGTTTATGAGCAACAGACACGATTATGTGGAGATATTTGTACGATGAAATCTAACTAAGGTTTAGTTTGGGAAGACATGGTTTAGTACTTTAATGTGTAACGATTTTGTGATTGTTGTTGCCTACGTGGCGTGATTTTATTGATGGGTGATGACTGGTAACGTTGTACACGGTGAACGCTGACATCATTCCAGTTAACGCGGCTTTGTATAAAGATTTTTCCTTCTCTTTCTCTACTTTTAAAAAAAATGATATATTATTGTAACTATGTGTCATTTAAAAGTACACTACAATTAATCTTTTTAATGTTAATCCGTCTAAGGGTTTTTTTTATATAAGTTAACTTGATAAATTGTTACCACCAAACCAATGTAAATTGTTACACTACAATGTTACAATTTGTGTTACATTGTTTAATTGTTACCACCAACAAATTTGTGTAGGAAATTACTTTTAGTAAGCAGATTTTGAGTGATTCTCAAACAGCTTGATGATATGTGCTTCTTCTAGTCAGTATCCACATCACATTTTCATCCATGATGTCCACGTTTATGTTACTTAAGCATATATTTCTTTTAATTATTTCTTGTTTAAAGTTGGTTAAAAATTGTAGTGGGTTAATGGTTTTAGACCACTTCGATCCCAGTAAGTTTATGCATACATTATTCGTTAATTGCTTAAGTTTAGTAGTAGTGGCTTGGTGGGCTAATCTTGTTAATTTCTTTTGGGTTGTATGCCTATAAAAGGGCAAGTATGTTTAATGTTATGATCATGAATGAAATGAATTAAGTCTTGAATTTCTCTCTAACGTTCTATCTAGTTTCTCTCTATTTTCTTTGAGGTTTACCCACTCAACGGGTTATCTATCGGTTACCATTTTTTTGGCCGATCGGTAATCGGTTGGAACCAATGTTGTAAAACAAGGTCTCAGAGGCCGAGTACTCCCCGAGTAATCGCTACAAGGTAGGTCGCCGAGGCCAAAGTAATCTAGGCCTAGGCCGAGTGCTCCCCCGGTACTCCCCGACTAGGCCGAGAACTCCCCGAGTACTTCCGAATCCGATTAGGGAGCGCCTAGCGACTTTTGCAACATTGGTTGGAACCACAACACTTGACTCATTTACCCTCCTAGCAGCAATACATTACAAGTAAAGGGTCATGGTTGAGAAATGTGGATAGATCAAGAAAACAACAGTCGCAGCTGTAACAGGAGCTAAATATGAAACAGCAATCCAAGATCGCACACCTAGGCGGAAACTAAGCTCCCACTCACAACCCATGTAACAAGCTACATCAAGTAAGAAGTGTAGAACAATTAGTTCATAAGGACCACCATTGTATAACCATTCATCAACGGATGTTGCTTCCCATATTGGGTAAAAATGCAAACCTATAGCTGCAGAAATAGGAATAATGGCACCTGAAATAATATTGTTTCCATAAAGTAGAGATCTAGAAACAGGTTCACGAATACCGTCAATATCTACTGGAGGAGCAGCAATGAAGACGATAATAAATACAGAAGTTGCGGTCAATAAGGTAGGGATCATCAAAACACAAAACCATCCAATGTAAAGACGGTTTTCGGTGATGGTTATCCGGTTACAGAAGCGACCCCATAGGCTTTCGCTTTCGCGTCTCTCTAAAATTGTAGTTATGGTAAAATCTTGGTTTATTTAGTTATTAGGGACTCCCAAGCGCACAAATTTTCAAATGGAAAACCAAAGGTTTGTTATTCAACTTTATAACATGACTTATATGCATGTGTCAACCAACATCTATCTGGATATATTACAATTTTTTGTAAAGAAAAAAAGTTTGCAAAAATTTATATACACTATACATATAATAGAATTAAACTATGACAATGGTTGCCTGGGATTCGAACCCGAAACTAGTCAGATGGAGTAGATAGAGTCCAATATAGTTTATCACATCTGAATGGAATTTTATATATTAAGACAAAATATGTGTTATAATGTACGATAAAAATAATATACTATAGTATCAGAAAGCAAAAATAGATTACAAAGGGAAGGGTCATGGTTAAGAAATGCGAGTCCAATATACGATATAGTTTATCATATTCGAATGGAATTCTATATATTAAGACAAAATTTGTGTTACGATGTACCATAAATTTTTGACGGGAATTTAAGGATGTGGATGACCTCACCAAGTGTTATGTGTCCCCGCCCCGATTATTATATTATATCTATATAGATATAGAATATAGATGCTTATTTTACATTATATAGTTCATCACATTTGTTCTAGTGTAGATACCAAACCGTCGTGGCCCCACCCCAATCCCCTAACCAACTAAAGTACTTGTAAATGTAATAGGGTGAACCGTTGTGATGTTTAGATATTTTGGTTTGTATTGTCTAGCACCTTGCTAGGCATTGGGTGTGCAAGTACTTTTAGGTGATATGAGTGAAAAGTTGTTTGCTGATAAAAAAAACTAAAGTACTTGTAAACCCACATGTCACGTTTGACTTTCCTTAAATTATTGGCTTTAATTATGTGCGGATTGAGTTTGTTATCAAACTACTAAACTAGCAATTATTCTTATTTGTTCGAATATATTATTATGGTAAAAAAAAATTTAGTATTAGACTACTATATAGACATAAGACATGATCAAAATGGTTTGATGACATTAATAATTAAAACTTTCCGACTTTAATAACCAAAAAGTGAGTATCCAAATGCTTTCTTTTATAGTACATAGCAAAACATGTTAATAAGAATCTAAATCTAAATGAGATGATAATACAATTTATGAGATACTGCATTAAAAAATCCAGTGAATCTAATATATTCAAAATAAATGTCAAAACTTGTAGAAGATTATTATTATTTTTTTTAACAGAAGGAAATCACTTTGATTAAGAATAGAACACAGAGACCAGCTGGTAGATTCATGGTATGTAATTTAAGATGACCACTCTAGATTGGATTTTTCCTATCTATTTTTCACCCACAAAAATGATCTTGACTTTATCTCATCCACCATCTTGAACAGCGATATCGGGTTTTTTTTAACACCTTGCTCAACCACAAACTCCAACGAGTCGCCATGAATAAGATGAGGGTAAAATACCGTTTGCGCTGGCTGAGCAGTGATCTTGAAAGGGTTCAAAGTCAGAAAGAGAAGTCCCAATTTATGGGTTAATGATTTGAATTTAGTGAGCAAAAACTCAATGTTCATGGTGCCCACATTAACCCAACTTCATATACTTCAAGTAAATGGCTTATATATATCATATATCAACATCTTTGCATCAAATAAACTTTGCTACTCTCAATCCCTATAATGCATCAATACACTTTGTTTCCAATAATATATAACAACACATGTTATAAATATATCTGTTATTTAACATACAACAAGTCAGATTCAAACATTAAAAGTTTGCATCTTACAAGTGATCTCTTTACACACATAATTGACCCTATCTATCTACAAGTCATCTTAGACCACAAATATTTTCTTGCTATCCCATCAGTATCAAAATTCAAAACTCTCACCTACTTTATGCCACTAGATTCCCTCTTCATTCTTCTTTGTCTCTTTTTTGCTTGAAAACAACTTTCAAAACGGCCAGAAACATAAATACTCCATCATTTTACGCGTTTCCGTAACGCGCTGTTTCTTTCCCTCTTTGGATGTACTTTTGGAACTACTCAAAGATTTGCAGTTTTTGGTTGTCTCTTGGCCCGAACTTTTAGAGTCTTGATCGGTTATAAGAGAGACTGTTTTTACAAATTACACACTAAGCACACTGTGGACAGAACCGAAATACAAGAACATAAGTTTTCACAGAAGAAAAGAAAAGGCGCGATACCTGAAGTGGCAGGGTGTATGAACACTTCTGTTGACTTTAAAGGTGCAGAAAGGTTGAACCTAACACTAGAACCTTTAGTGTCATTCTCTATTTCTTGTAACAGGGCCACTGAGTCAAAGTATTCATCTGAAGTCATGGTCAAACAGCTTGAATTAGCGGAAACAGAACTGGAAGAACGCGATCCTGGATCGATAAGATCGTTTAACTCTATATAGTCTCTCCTCAAAATACAATCCATTTCAGATGACTGTTCAAGAACAGAATGTGGAGGTCTTCCCTACAAAACATATGCATTTTTTTTATAAATGCATTTTTACAAATGAGAAAACAAAGAACTCAAGACAAACACAACTCACCACAAGTTCACTTAATGAAACCGCTTGTGGCTCCAAATTGATGGAGATTTTGCCATCAGTGTTAGCCAAAAACACTCTGCATAATGCTCTAGGATCCTGCAAATTCTCAAAGTAAACTACTTACAGCTTTTTACATCTTAGATACCGAAATCAATGTTATTAACAGATAGCCTGCATACCTTTGTATCTTTGTCACATTTCTCGGTTATTGTATATCTTTGCATCAACCAATCCGTCTTTCGGCTATGTGAGGGCCGACCCTCATAAAATTGAAGGGTAGTTTTTAAACCGACGATTATAGAGTTAGAAAATGTCTCACGAGGTTCCTCGGTTTCCTGCCAGAATCCACACTCAGCATCCTTTTTTTACCCCGGACCACAAGTACCACAAATCAGCTGCACGTTACAAATCTTGATCAGTTAGAACAAGATATAGTAATACACAAATCTTGATTAGTTAGATTGTATGCTAACCAGGTAAATCTGAGGGTCTATATTGGTAAGGATTTACATCTGAGGTTACATTTTCGGGCAGAGGTTTTCCCCTCTTGAAGTTGAACAATGACATAAAGATCACCTCGTTTGTCCAATATTCATCTTTAGATGGAAGTGGAATGCATGATGAAGGACACATTTGATCTTATTTTCAAGATGAAACAAATCTTGATTCAAATTTTTTTGCTACAAGAAAAAGAGAACGGTTTTAATTCGATTTGAAATAAGGATCAAAATTTCAGAAAGCTTAATGATAAAAAGACCAAAATATTTGTATGTTTCAGATCAATGATCCATCTATATGAAATGATTACTCATTTTCCCTAAAAAGAGGTCAACAAAACACTAGAAGTCAACATCTTACCTTAATTTGTAAACATCAGTACTATAACTCAATAATCCTTATTTTGCACAACAGAAATAAGATAAACAAAATAATGAAGATAAAGAACTGAATCAAAAAGTGGTCTTGTTGTAGGTAAAATAGCTTCCACTTTCCTAGTATTGACTTTTTATGGTCAAACAGACCAATTCAGATAAAAAAACACTAAAATCAGCAGGAACAATCATCATCAAAGTACTCGGGGGGTCAAATCGGCCTATGCGGGGGAGTACTCGGCCAACTCGGCTATACTCGGTGACCTACCCTGGAGCGAGTACTCGGGAGTAATCAGTCAACTCGGGCTTGTTTTGCAACCTTGAAGTGGTTACTCATTTGCCCAAAAAGAATGGTCATTGAAAAGTCAACATCTTACCCTAATATGTCAAAATTAGCACTACATATTAATAATCCTTATCTTGAGCAAAACAGAACCAAGATAACGTTTCAGTCTTTCAGATCATGAACAAACATCAAACAAATAAACAATCATTAATATTAAAACATAATCCAACTAATTTCATCCTGTTTTCACAACAAACAACACTCAGATCATCAACTCAATTACTCAAATAAACAAATCATTCTCAGATAAGACCACAAACATGAATTAGCATTCAAATTCAAACAAAAAAGAAACATGAAACTTTGTAAAAGATAAAAAAAAAAAGTAAAAAAGGTTTAAAGATTATGATGATGCTGTATAAGTATTAGCATTAAAATTCAAATAAAAAAAAGAAATAGATATAAAATATTACGATCAAGATGAAGGAATACCTGTATGTATGTATGTACAGTGGCAGAATTTCCCGCGAAATCCACTCTCTTTCACCTTAAACTGTGTGTTTTTAGAGAGAGTGAAGAAGGTGATAATAATGTGGGGGGTATTTATAGGATATGATATTTAACCAGGGTTTAATATTTTGAAGCTATGGTTAATGAGCTAAACTGGAGTTGTACTTTGCTTGGTCGGTCTGTTTTGCTGATGATCAGCCGGTATGTCCACGTGGCGTGATTTTATTGGGCTGTTTATGTTTTTTTTGTTTTTTTTTTGAATGGTTGGATTGTGCAGTGTTCGATGAATGAGCAACGTTGTACGGCTGACGTCATGTAACTTAACGCGGCTTTCCAAGAAGCTTCTGGATCGTCTTTCAAACAAGGCTTCCGTACATTCAGAGGATTTTTTTGTATTATTTTATTAGATTGTTATCCTCTACTATCTAGTAGTATACCACTCTCGATACTTATGATATTTATGTATTCACATATATGTTTAAAAAACAATAAAGACTAAGATTTGTCATAGTGAGATTATCACAGACAGTGGCGAAGCTTGGTTTCGGAATCGGCGGGGGCCAAACTCAATTTTTTTTCGATCGGTAGTGGAAAATCGGTGGGGGCCGGACTCAACCCGGACTCAATTTACCTATGAAAATCGCAAATTTCCACTACTGCGCCAAAAAACAGGGGGGGCCCAGGGCCACCCCTGGCCCCATATATACTTCGCCCCTGATCACAGACAAGTATTGATACTTATGATATTTATGTATTCACATATATATTGTCAAAAATATATAATTTATTCAATTGAAAGAGTATAAACTGAACAAGGTGAGTGATTGAGAATTTAATCAGTCGGATTATACATGTAAACAAGAAACAAGAACTAACCGGTGAAGCGTTGTATGCTCACAACTCAAACACAAAGATACAAGCAGCAACAACAACAATAACCGAACCCAGCAAATCCTACGAATAGCGACGCTATTAGTAGGGTCTGGTCGATAAGGGAGCCATTTTGAGGACCTCAATTTATAGGGCGGCCCTTGAGCAATCTTTGTATATTGTGAGACAAACATGATATGTGTGGCTTGATTGATTTAGAATTGGATCTTTCCTTTTTGGGACCCTTGGTTTTTGAACTGTCCACAAAATTCCTTGTATAGGCTTAGAATGAATATCTACAAAATAACCAATCAAAAATAAATCCCAATATTGAAAGTTACTGCTGAACTAATAAATTTTGTTTAAATTAAAATTTTAACATATACGCTCATCTTTATATCATATTTTTTGATAAGGTGATGAGATGTCGTACATGGTCATATTATGTTCTTAATATTTATGATTTAAGAACACCTATTTGACTATTTCACCCATGTAATGAATCACCCATGTAAAAACACTTATTTTAACATATCCGATATAACTCAGTGTAACATATATAAGCACTACGGTAAAAAAAATCTAGTTTATGCCGTATAAACAAACCTGAGTTGGTTCACTTAATGGGTTCGGCCTAACCACTACACCCCCCTTACCTTCACACAAAGACTTAGCGGCGTCAAAAAGTACAGTAATTCTTATATCAAAATGTAGACCAACTTAAAACGTATAGTATAAAAAACATATTATATTTGACACTGTTAGAGAAAAAGGTTTTTGCTACCGAATTTTCGGTAGCAAAACGGTGGCAATTATCCTTTTGCCACCATTTTGCTACCAAAAAACTCGGTAGCAAAATCACAAATAGCAATTGCCCTATTGCAACCGATTTGCTACCGCTTTATGTTTTGATGCCGATTTGCTACCGCAAGTCTGCCACCGTTTTGCTACCGCTAGTTTGCCACCATTTTGCTACCACTTTTTTGTCACGTTTTTGCTACCGCTTTTTGCCACGGTTTTGCTACTGTTTTTTGTCATCACTTTGCTACGTTTTTTTTGCCATATTTTGCTACTGTTTTGCTACCATTTTTGCGGTATTTTTCTACCATATTGCCATTCCATTTCTTTTATCTATCTCCTGTCATTCCATTTCTTTGCAAATGTATCCATTTATGAAAATTTTAAATCATAACATTCAAATTAATACATCAAAAAATCCAAACTAAAACATCCAAATCCAAACATTCAAACTAAAAGTGTTTACATATAACCTAAGTTGTTAACATAGCCATCAACTCTGCATTGATATAATGTAATGTGGTTTAAAAAGTTAAGGTTTGTCAGCATGTTTCTCCCCCCAATGGAAAACAGTAAAACAGGAGATGTGAAACTCACCTTAGGTTGCATCTTCAATTAAGTAAGTAAACTAGGCGTATTATGGTAGTCCCGACTACTGGAAACCTACGATAGATAGCCTATATGTGTTTGACCGATGATGTGTTTGTCTAATAACCCTTGGTTGTCCAAGACCATGACTTTGCATGTTTGTAAAAGTGTTTGATGTTTGACACGACCATACAAGAGAAGACCCAACATCTCGTTGGTAACCCGATATATCCGTTTATCAGTTAAGTGTAAGTTTGTTACCAATCACATGTAGACACGCACCTCATACAATGAATAGTTCACAAAACCTAGCATATAGTTCATGTACTGCACGTATGAGTCCTAGAACATGTTACGGGGTTTCCAGACGCGTTACGGGGTTCAAAATATGTTACTGGGTGTCAAGACATGCTACTGGGTTCCAAAACACACGACTAGCATCAAAACACACGACTGGCTTTGCCAGTTGCCTGGAGGCACACGACTAGCTAGCCAGTCGCCTGTACCACAAGCATTTAGCCTTTTTGGCTCATGAAACCCTCCAAATCATATCTGAAAACAAATTGGTACACCTCCAATAAATCCACAATCATTATACAACCCAACCCCATCAATACGCCCCAATTATCATCTCGTTTATCATGCAAATTGTAAGTTTTCCCAAAAATGGATAATATTATGGATAAGTCACATCAACATGCGAAAGTTTCCCTAAATGGCAAATAACCTGATTTTCTCATGTAAACACGTACCAATCATCATCAAGCTGTTGTATGAATGTTCTAACACAACCCTAACAAGCTACAATATCATCCAATCATCATATTACATCCTAGATTCTCCTAAAATCCTCAAATGGATCAAAACTCATCAAAGCCACATACACATCAAACAAGCTTCTAACACCAAGATAATCATCATAACAACTTCCCTAAATCATTCTAGTAGCAAACACACAAGAAATCCCACGTGTTAGATCACCAAAACCATTTAAAGTTTGTATTTTTGTCAAAAGCGCATAGGATATGTTAAGGCTTAGTTTAGAAAGGGTTTTCAATGGTTTTTATTGATGAAAACATACAAAGATCAGATCTGGACATTTAGGGTTCATAATAATAACATAACAATATTTGAAAAATATTTTGGATGAACCACACACCTTAGATCATTGCTTGTAAAGGTTGTTCAAGCTTGAAAATGGTGATTTTAGGGCAAAATGGGTGTATAGAGGTTAAGGATAGTGAGAGAGCACTTTGGGGTGAGTTAGGGTTACACAAATGATGAAAAACAAGTCAAGTATGGTATTTATAGCTGTTACTAGTCGTCCCGGTCATTCTGGACAACTAGGGTCTGCAGGAGGCGACTAGCTAGGCTAGTAACCTCCTGATGCACACGACTAGCTAGTTAGTAGCCTCTTGATGCACACTACTGGCTAGCTAGTAGCCCCCTGATGCACACTACTGGCTAGCTAGTAGCTTCCCCAAGGGCGGCAAATTTCCATAAAGTCGTTTGCTATTTTAACGTATAATTTCACGTATACACATATTGGCACGTTATATAATGATTGTAAAACATTTAATACCCGATAATTCACACTTTTATGTTATTTCACCAACCCTCGGGACTCGAGACTCGCGTGTTTGCGTTTTACCCGGTGATCATCCGAATCACCAACCCTTGGACATATGTGTGTAAACCGACTACCGATGATCCCCCGGATCATCGAACTGACTCCCGATGATTCCCCGAATCATCGACTCAACTAACCCAGTTAAGTATGTTTTATGAATGTTTTGCTAATATAGACTTATGTGTTTGATAAAAGTATTAACCTAAGTTTGCCGGGTGTCACACAGTCTACATAAACATATTGGTTATTATCCCTATATCGCATGGATGAATTTGTTTCTTTAAATGTATCGAAATGGTCATTATCCCTCATTTTCCCCGTCTAACTTGTTTAAATATAGTATTATCCAGCTTAGTTTGCATATATAACATGCTCAAAATAGTAAGACAATATTGACTAAAACTTTTGCCTTTAATAGATCAAAAAGTGAGTATCTAAATGCTCTTTAATATAATAATTAACAAAACAAGTTGAAAACATATGTTATCTAACAAAGAAGACCTTATCAGATTCAAACGTAAAAAGTTTGCATCTTAAATGTGGTCACTTTACAGTTTACACACATAATTAACCTTATCTATATGCCAGTTATCTTAGACCACAGAAGTTTATCTTGCTTACTCCATAAGCATAAACAGCCAAAACCCCCACCTACTTTAAGCCCCTGGATTCAGTCTTCATCCTTCATTATCTCTTCTAAATGTGAAAAACAACTTTCAAAATGCCCAAAAAACATAAATACTTCATCATTTTACGCATTTTCATTCAGCTAACGCGCTGCTTCTTTTCCTTAGTGGATGTGTTTTTGGAAATACTCAAAGATTTGTAGTCCTTAGTTGTCTCTTGACCATAACTTTTTGTGTTTTGATCAGTTATAAGAGATTTTGTTTACAAAGTACACACTAAGCATACTGTAGACATAATTTAAAAAACACGGAAACAAATTAAACAGAAGAGAAAAGGCCTAATACCTGAAGTGGCGGGGCGTATGAATATTTCTGTTGACTTTAAAGGTGCAGAACGGTTGAACCTGACTCTTGAAGCTTTATTGTCATTCTCTATTTCTTGTAAGAGGGTCATTGAGTCAAAGTATTCATCGGAAGTCATGGTCAAACAACTTGAATTGGCGGAAACTGAACTGGAAAAACGCGATCCTGGATTGATAAGATCGTTTAACTCTAAATAGTCACCACTCAAAACACAATCCATTTTAGATGACTGTTCATGAACAGGATCTGAAGTCTTCCCTACAAAACATATGCAAATTTGTTGGAAAAATAGTAGTGAAAATGATTTTCACTAATTTTGGACTCAAATAAATGTATTTATATATGTGATATATAAATAATTATTTCCGGGTTTGTGTACTATATTGTGAGAGTATCACAACGAACCAAACCACGTCCAAAATAGAGCTAAGATGAATGAGATATCGAAGGTTGAAAGTTGTAGGTTGGAACAACCAAAGATGAGAAAATGGATAAAGTTTTGTCAACTTGTCCCACATTGATAGGATGACAAAACAAGAAGTGGTTTATAAGGAGGAGTACTCCTTAGATATTGTTTAGCTTAAAGCCATATACTAGTGGCACCCTTGACTCGCAATGTGGCATGGAGTGGGCGATGGGCGCAATGTGGCGCCTTGATGCGCACTTTACACTTCGCACACTCGAATTGCCGCTTGAGGGCCGCCGCCTTTGTATTTTTGACCTCGTGCGCATGGTCTGGTACATGGCGGAAGACCAGGTAGCGTGTTGGTCTCCGCGTTGACGTAAACCGTAACGAGTGGCGGTTGGGTACTGAGCTTGGCGTCCGCGCGCGGGTAACATTGAGGTCCGCAGATGATGTGGTGTGCGCATGGCGGGTTCCATATAACACTGGTGGATGACGTGACGTTACAAGGTTGAGTTCCGATCTGAAGTGCGCTCATGACCAGGTAGCACCCTGGTCCGCGCAGCAGGTTCCAAACGCGCAGAGTTGCTGTTTCAAGTCAGTCTACGTCAGTTGACTTGGTCAAACCGACTGTTTCAACTCGTCATTAATAGGATATGGGAGTTACGGTCAGCTACATAAATCCATGTTATTGCAATTCATTGTTATTTTTTACAAGATTAATAATCTTGTTAATTACAATAATGAAAATGCAATAATGTTTTAATTATTGTGTATTATTCATATAATGAACGTTGAGTTCATGAGTAATATAAGTAGAGTTCTAGAGAAACTCTAAAGTGATACAAAAAAAATGGTTGTTCTATATTACGAGTGCAAGTCTCTATAAAATAAAAATTTTCTTTTCATGAACACACTTAACATCCGGTGTTACCTTGGGCTCAATATCATCTCCGGCAGTACATGTCACACCCTCAAATTTTCACTGCGGGGTTCATACCGCGAGGCGCATGACATACCAGGATCCCATAGCCATAAGTCATATGAACGAACTCTAAATGCCCAAACCATTTAGTTCATTTTCAAAAATCAAGTTTAGTTAAGCTGCGGAAGCGTAAACCAAATTTAAGCATTTTAAAACCATGCGCAAAACAGCGCGCCCAAATTAAAACCATATGAAAGAAAATGTAAGGGCATGATATGTAATTTAGGTGTATGCCAAAGACCCCAAATGCAGTGAAACATGCAATGCTTCCTAATCGTGACACCGGAAGCTAACTACCTGCAAAAGCATGTATATCGTGGGTCAACAAACAATGTTGGTGAATTCACAGTTTAAATAACAAGTGTAAAGTTGTCGAATACGAAAGTCAAAAGAGTCATCAGTTTAAGCTTTTCAGGGGTGGCTAGCCCACTCATTGTAAGTAAACAGGTGATTATTGGGAACATACAGAAGTTGTTAATTTGCCTTAGTACTAGTGTCTATCAACACTAGTTTGTTCAACTCCTCAAGAGCGTGGTCAAAAGTTCATGCCCGTGACCCAAGCACCTCAAGCATGAGGTTGCTGCACAACCTAATAGCGCTATCAACTAATACCCCGTTCGCCTTCAGCGATTAACCCAATAATATTCAAGGACTTAAAGTGATAGAGTGTGTTTAGTTCACAAAGGACAGTTAAAGTTGCAAAACTGATAAAAACCCGATCCACACAAGGAATCGTAAACCCGACCCACACAAGGAGTTAAAACCCGACCCACACAAGAATCAAAACCCGAACCACACAAGGAGTCAAAGCATCCCATAACCAGAGATGTATGGTAGTCCAAATCGGACTAGAAAAAGTTTACCAGTTAGTCTCAAACCTGAGACGCAAGCTTTCGAGAAAAAGTAGTGAAACTCACATTAGGTTGCAAGCAAATAATCCAAACTCCACAAATAGGACGTACTACCGACTCCCTATTAGATGTTTCACTAAGTGAGTATATGTGTAATATCAAAACCGTGTAAGTGACACCTAATGATTCTAAATGCACAAGTAGACCCTACGAACCCGTTGGTGAACACAATTTAACATCAGTTATACACTTCATATACACCTCATATAAGTGCTCATACATGCTCATGTCAATTACAAGTCATACAAGACTCTAAATAGTCACATAAGCGTACACAAGCTAATCTGCATTTTTAGGACAGATTATGCGCTGTGAAAACCAATTTATTAAAAATACTTATCCAATGAATTAGAGTACAAAAATTTTACTGAATATTCCAGGGAGTCTACTGGACAAGTTCATATTTTTATTTCGTGACAAAACCATTCACGAAAATTATGAAAAATCATACAATGCAGCTAGGTCCAGAAAATACTCACAACAGATCAGATTAGTAGAAAAATTCCCAAAAACTTTTTATTCATCCAAACGGGATTAATCTACTTGGAAAAGCCAAGTTTTACCAATGTTGACCTACTGTCTAAATTTCATAACCTAACTTTTTGTCAAACTCAAGTTATAGTCGTTTAACGTTGACCCAAAATACTAATCCGAAAATCTGATATGACCTTTAATCAAAGAAAATTCCAAAAACCTATCAAACCATGTCCAAAACAGATGATTTTGCCCATCATGAAAATCTAAGACCATGTACAATGTTTTCATGCATAGAAATCATCAAAACAAGCATTTTAACATCACGTTACAGACTCTGCAAGTCGATTTAAACATTCTGTCCAGATTCTAAACATGCATAAACCCTAGTTATAACCACTCATCTACGCATATAATCGATCAATAACACTCAACAATCATCCTACCATATCAATAAGACATAACCTGATCAAAACCTACCAAGATACATGTTAAACATCATCAATCATAAACCCTAGAAGTCTAAAACATCAAGAACATGCAAGCTCATGCAATACGTACAACAATCATCGCATAACTTCATGTTTAACCCCATTAATCTTTATGAACAACAAGTTTTAATCTTTATAAAAGTGTTTCAGACCTGGAAAAACTCGGTTATGATGTTTTAAAATACATTAAAGATAATCAAAACATGTAAGGTTGAGCATTATACCTAAAGCACTTCAAAACCACCAACCGAATGCTCTCCAAGCTTCCTGAATGGTGTTCTTGAGCCTTAGCAGGTGTTTGGGGTTTGATATTTTCGTAAATAGGTAGTAGTGGGCGATTAGGGTTAAGGTTATGGGGTACTTGTGGCTTAAGATTGCTTAAATAGAGGTTTTAGGTTGGTTTAACACGTCAGGCCCCGGTGAACGGCCGCTCGTCTAAGTGAGCGGCCGCTCACTTGACCTCGGCTCGTTCCGGGTGGCCTGGTCCAGTATAATGCGTGTTTTCTTCGATGTTTTCGCTATTTTGGGCCATATCAAGTGTAACCCCATGCATTAAGACCCCAACCATCCTAATGGTTCATCGATTACGGTTTTTAATAACGCGTTCGGTTTATATTCACATAATCACATACAGTTTGCACATAGTTTCACAGAAACACATAATTGCAATCAATAACAATCAATAAATCCACAAGCATTTAATTTCACAATTCACCAACGTCCGGTGTTCACTACTCATGTATATAGTTTGGTAATTCCCGAATTACCATTTCATGCTGTTATTAACTTATAACTGTGCAACGTGTAACTCATCTAGCTAACCCTAGTTAACTAGAATGCAAGGAATGTAAGTACAAGTAACTAGAGTTTAGTTAAAGTAAGAACCTGAAATTGTGGGGTATCACAATACGACTACTGTTCCGGTTGTTGTACCCTGGGAGACAGACTGTCTGAGAGGAGGCGCGGAATCTGTTTTAAGGGCCCGTGTCAAACACGATCCTCAACCGAAACCATCAACGAATACTTTACTTTTGCAGAGATGATTAGTAGAAGTTGATGCGGTTGAAGTTGCTTGAATCAAGATTCAGTACATTTTGTATTTGTACTTATTTCAATTATATTTACTTTTATATGCGGTATTGTACTCTTATATTTCCTACCAATAACGAGAGTATCGTTATATATATATTTATTTTATTATTATTTTAATAAAATTGTGAACCCTATTTCCTACAATCTTAAAACAGACTTTCGTGTAGATTGTCGATACAATCTAAAAACCTTCTTATTAAAGGATTTTGGGTTAACGAAAGTATAACAATATTAATTGGGATTTTTGTTAAAAATCTTATAAATATTTTTTTTTTTGGAAATGTATTTATAGTACAAGTCGGATTATTTTTATGATTGGAGTACAATCTTTAATCTGAAATACCGTGTTTAGAAAGAAAAGTTTTGATTCAAGTTTTCGGTTTCATGGGTTTTTGTATCGGGTTTAGATAATCCGAAGTATTAACAAATATTAAAATGTATTTAGACGTTTTCAAATACTAAGTTTCTAATGAGCGTATTAGAATAGACGTAATATTTGTCAACCCATGAAAAATATTTGCTAGAGGTTATTTCTAACAAGCGTGTTAGAGATTAATCTTAGTAAAATATTTTCTAATGAGCGTATTAGAAAATATTTTGGCAACCCATATAGAAACGTTTGGTGTACGGTTTTCGATCTAACAAGCGTGTTAGAGATCATTATTTGGAGAAATAATGATTGTTGTCAAATGTATTAAGATACATTTTTTTTTTCTAACGAGCGTGTTAGAAATTCCTATAATTCTAAAATAATAACTTTAAACCTTTATATTTCCTAACGAGCGAGTTGGAAAATATTGTTTTCGTAAATAATAAGGTTTAAAACTTTCGTATTTTCTAACGAGCGTGTTAGAAAGTAATTATTTTAGTAAAATATAATTAGTTTCAAATGTTGAGAACATTTAGATTTCTAATGGGCGTATTAGAAATTAGTTATGTAAACAACAAGTTTTTAAACATGTAGTTCTAACGAACATGTTAGAAACGACGGCGTCGAAAGAATAACGTGTCATAAAACATATCTAATGACCGTATTAGAAACGGTTGTTTACAAAAATCATAAGTTTATTTTAAACTTATATTTTTCTAACGAGCGTGTTAGAAATAGATGTTTTTTTGTAAAAAGAACATGCTAGACGTTTAATTTTCAAACGAACATGTTAGAAATTGCTTATTATTTTTATATATGAGCCAATAAATTTTAAACGGTCTTGTAATTGTTTATTTCTAACGGGCGTGTTAGAAATGGTTGTATATATATAAACCAATAAGTTTTGAAACGATTTTGGTAATCGTTTATTTCTAACGAGCATGTTAGAAATGGTTTAGTTATATAACCAAATCACCATATAACGATGAGCGTACTCGTTTGTATTCTAACAAGTATGTTAAAAATGGTTAATTTTTAGTATTTGGTACACGTATAATTTCTAATGAGCGAATTAGAAAAGATTTATCATAAAAACCATATACACGATTTATAATCGTTTATTTTCTAACGAGCGGGTTAGAATCGGGTTAACCATGATAAACTAATTAAGATGATTTGTAATCATTTTATGGTATTGATTTAAATCAAAGCATAAACATATTATAAATAGTACTAGGTTAGAGTCCCGGGTGTACACCCGGTAGATTCACAAGTAAAATGAAAAAAATTCTATAAAGATTGTAGTATAAATATTGTTTTATATGTTGAAAGTTACATAATACAAAAGAACAAAATGTCTTTGATTCTGATGACTTGCAGCAAAAGAAGGAAAAAAATTAAGTTCTTGATTGAGAGATATGTGGATCCAAATGGGGAGAAGGTTTATTTTCTTTGAAGATTAAAAACTATATAATAAAGTAAGTATAGAAATACCATATTTTCTGAAAGTAAGGTTTCAGCTCACATTGGTATAATCTTAGAAGCTTCTTAATGAAACAAAATGAGCCTTACTCCTGTACTGAAAACAAACGTGTAATTAATTTTTTCCAGCTTCTTAACAATTAAAAGCATCAAGATTAAAAGATAATCATGTACATCATTATATATCAAATGAAAATGGAAAAGAAGATATTAAAAAGATTAAGCTTGTAAACAATATATTGCAAATGTAATTTGCTAAAATAAATACCACTGAATAAAACATAAAACAAATCGTATCAAGTTTTTTAAAATAAACAAATTGTACATTCAACCATGTAGAAATGAATTCAGGTAGATTACAAAGTTGGAGATGTAAGTTTTATAAATTCTCAAAATGATTGTATAACTGAGATTAAGATTGTTTATATAGTGAGAATTTGAATTAGTTTAAAAAATTGGAAAATAGAAATTTAATAATTTTATTTAATTGATTTTCAGTTAAATATATATTATAAATGATGATTGAATTATTTTAAGGAAGTTATTAATCTATATTGGGAGAATTAATATAAATTCGAATTTAAAACTTTGAATTCAAAATTCAAATAAATTCAAACTGAAATTTTAAAAATTTCAAAATAATATTTTAAATTGTATACATTAATGGTTATGGTTTATATTTTTTTTATTTATAACTTATAAACAGCTGAGGAAATATAGGTTATCATATATATGTCGATTTATGACTAAACATAATTTAAATGAAAATCACATATTCAAGAAATGAAACATATAATGAAAATCACATATTCAATAAACTAAAAATGTAATAATAAAGTTAATTAATTTAGTGTTTTGAATTGATATTTACAGTTTTTATCAGAAAATTTAAACATTTATTGAATTGATTTACGGCCTAAGCTATATATTAATAATGATGATTGGTTTATTTAAAGTAAGTTATTAATAATTGATATGATTTAAAATAAAAAAATAAAATTCGTATTCAAAAATTTAAAAAATTGAAACTCAAAACTAAAATTTTTTGAAACTTTACAGTTGAAAACATATAAATTGATTTTTATGAATTTTATTTAATTATTACAATTTAAAACAAAGTTTATTTTTAGAAACACGACTTTCATAATTCAATGATTAAATTTATATAATAGTTTTATAATTTATTTTTACTAAAATTTAATAAAAAAACGTAACAGTGTAAGTACCTTGTAATAAAAAATATATTGCATATTTCTTTGTTAAAACATAAATTATATTAATTAAAAAGTTCCTTTGAAGATAAAAAAACTATATAATGAAGTAAGTATAGAAATACCTTATTTTCTAAAAGTAAGGTTTTAGCAGACATTGGTATAATCATTAAAGCTTCTTAATGAAACAAAATGAGTGTTACCCCTGTACCGAAAACAAACACGTAATTAATTTTTTTTGATTTTGAACAAATAAAAGCATCAAGATTAAAAGCTAATCATATACATCATTATATATCAAATGAAAATGTAAAAGAAATATTAAAAAGATTATGCTTGTAAACAATATATTGCAAATGTAATTTGCTAAAATAAATACTACTGAATAAAACCTAAAACAAATCGTATCAACTTTTTTAAAAATGAAGTCATGTAAATTAAAAAGTTGGAGATGTAAGTTTTATAAATTCTTAAAATGATTGCATAACTGAGATTAAAATTGTTTACATAGTGAGAATTTGAATTAGTTTAAAAAATTGGAAAATATAAATTTAATAATTTTATTTAATTGATTTTCGGTTAAATATATATTATTAATGATGATTGAATTATTTTAAGAAAGTTATTAATCTAGGTTGGGAGAATTAATATTAATTAATGTATATTGAGAATTAATATAAATTAAGGAAGTTATTAATAATTTTATTTAATTGATTTTCGGTTAAATATATATTATTAATGATGATTGAATTATTCATGGTTGAATGTAATTTGCTAAAATAAATACTACTAGATAAAACATAAAACAAATCGTATCAAGTTTTTTAAAATAAACAAAATGTACATTCAACCATGTAGAAATGAAGTCAGGTAGATTAAAAAGTTGGAGATATAAGTTTTATAAATTCTCAAAATGATTGTATAACTGAGATTAAGATTGTTTATATAGTGTGAATTTGAATTAGTTTAAAAAAAATAGAAAATAGAAAATTAATAATTTGATTTAATTGATTTTCGGTTAAATATATATTATTAATGATGATTGAATTATTTTAAGGAAGTTATTAATCTAGATTGTGAGAATTAATATAAATTCGAATTTAAAAGTTTGAATTCAAAATTCAAATAAATTCAAACTGAAAATTTAAAAATTTTGAAATATTATTTTATAAATTGTATACATTAATGGTTATGGTTTTTATTTTTATTTTTTTTATAACTTATAAACAGCTAAGGAAATATGGGTTATTATATATATGTCGATTTAAGACTAAAAATAATTTAAATGAAAATCACATATTTAATAAACTAAAAATGTAATAACAAATTTAATTAATTTATTGTTATGAATTGATATTTACAGTTTTCATCAGAAAATTTAAACATTTATTGAATTGATTTACGGACTAAGTTATATATTAATAATGATGATTGGTTTATTTAAATTAAATTATTAATAATTGATATGATTTAAAATAAAGAAAAAATATAAAATTCATATTCAAAAATTTGAAAAATTGAAACTGAAAATTCAAAATTTTTGAAACTTACAGTTGAAAACTTATAAATTGATTTTTATGGATTTTATTTAATTATTACCATTTAGAACACAGTTTATTTTTAGAAACACAATTTTCATAATTCAATGATTAAATTTATATAATAGTTTTATACTTTATTTTTTTACTAAAATTTAATAAAAAAACGTAACGATGTAAGTACAATGTAATAAAAAATATATTCCATATTTTTTTAAAAAATAAATTATATTAATTAAAAAGATCATTTGAAGATAAAAAACTGTATAATAAAGTAAGTATAGAAATACCTTATTTTCTGAAAGTAAGGTTTCAGCAGACATTGGTATAATCTTTGAAGCTTCTTAATGAATCAAAATGAGTCTTACCCCTGTACCGAAAACAAACACGTAAAAGATAATCATATACATCATTATATATCAAATGAAAATGTAAAAGAAGATATTAAAAAGATTATGCTTGTAAACAATATATTGCAAATGTAATTTGCTAAAATAAATACTATTGAATAAAACATAAAACAAATCGTATCAAGTTTTTTTTTAAAATGAAGTCATGTAGATTAAAGAGTTGAGATGTAAGTTTTATAAATTCTCAAAATAATTGTATAACCGAGATTAAGATTGTTTATATAGTGAGAATTTGAATTAGTTTAAAAAATTGGAAAATAGAAATTTAATAATTTTATTTAATTGATTTTCGGTTAAATATATATTATTAATGATGATTGTATTATTTTAAGGAAGTTATTAATCTAGATTGGGAGAATTAATATAAATTCTAATTTAAAAGTTTGAATTCAAAATTCAAATAAATTCAAACTGAAATTTTAAAAATTTCGAAATAATTATCAATGACATTCAAGGATATTTACTACCTTTCCAAATATGTGGCACAAACTTAGGAAACCAATTCTCCGAAATTAAATGCTCCATAATTATTTCAGATGCATATCCAGAGTCCGAACTGAGGTTTGGCTCCTTATTCGATCAAATCATATTAACATAACAATAAACTCTTTAACACCAAACTATATAAGATATGCAAGAACAATTATGAACAATATATGAACTTCGTATCTCAACCTTAAAAGACATGCATCCCATCGAACATAACAAACTCGGCCAAAACAAAAAGGATTATGTTGATTAAACATAAGTTAGCCAAAATAATGATTAAACACAGTTTATTTTTAGAAACACAACAATCATAATTCAATGATCTCAGTGAAGAAGATATATACCTAGAAGCAAGAATGCATAAAAAGAAGAGTGATGAATGTTGGTTGGAAGATTTGTTAGTGAGGAATTGAGAGTGTGATGGAATAATGTACACAATTAAAATATAGAAAAGAGTATTTATAGGGACTAACTTGGAGCTCCATATTTAATATGGATACCTCAAACCCTCTCTAAGGCCTTGATTCAACCCAAGTGACCTCAATTATTATATAGATAGATTAAATACCAAAGATTCATGTGAGGAGCGTTTACTGTTACGGTCAATACAAGTCTTTGAAGCCTGCTTTCTAGACCGTACAACCATCTTAAGCGCTCTTTATCTGTCTTCCAGCCTCTTCGATAAGCTTATCCTTTCCTTCCTCTTTGTATCAGACATCAACCTATCCAAAATCGCACACCAACTTGGATTATTCCTATGATTAATCTTCGACTCCTCACTTCTTCTTTTACAAAACCCCTCTTTGGCTCTGGTATTCGGTTCGTTGGGTTCTTCGCTTATCACCGACGGGTTTCTGAGATAGGGAGAGTGGTAGAGCGGTCCTTTTTGGCCGACGGTGTCGTCGTCGGTGTGTTGGCTGATGTCTCCGTTTTTAGCAACGGCTGGGTGCTTCTTTCATCGACCGCGTGGACCCGCCAAACACCATGAACGAAGGAAACGGTTCTGCTGACATGGCCGTGCTGATAAAAGATTGCGGCGGTGGCTATGGTCTGGATGATTGGAAAACCATACACTCCGACATGACGGTTGCGGTTCGGCCGACTTTCTGTTGACTCAATCGACGGCTTTACGGCGTCAATTTCTTCCTATTGTCATCGGTTATCACCGTAGATGGGGTTGCTTATTTGTTGTTCTCTTCGGTAAAACAACCTATTTCCTTTCGACTACTTTCCTTTTAGCATTTCCTTTTGACTGCTTCCCTCTGAGCATACGTGTAAATAGAATGAATGTTGATGATGTATTTAAGACATTAGACTAGAGGGAGTGGAGGGGCGGGAAACAGGGGGGTGAAGCGCCATGTGGCACTTGTGGGACCCATGTGGGGGGGGGGGGGGAATTGTGGGGAGTGGAAGGGGGGAAAGGGGGGGTGAAAGGAATAATATTATATTATGTTAAAGTTAAATAAAAAAAAGAAAAAAAATCAGCCAATGAAGAGATGACACATCACCTCCACCTCCCCCCCCCCCCCCGCCCGGCTTCCCCTCCTTGCCTCCCCTCCCCGCCCCTTGGGGGCGGTGTTCCCGCCTCCACATCACCATACCGCCCCACCCCACCGCCCCACTCCCTCAAGTCTTAGTCCATAGGAATGGTAGGATGAGCAGGCTGTAGAAAAATTCCTTTATTAGGTTTTACAAATAATTTAACTTCTTTGTGCTTCTAAGGTAAAGTGGTGTTACCAAGTTTTCCACTTTTATGCTAGACATGTTTTATTTTTTAAAACATATGCAAAAACGAGAAATGTTTTGAACGAATAAAACATGTCTTTGCAATGGTTCGATACTCGTATGACAAGTATCATGTCTTGAACCATATTATAGTCACGATGAGACTATTTGGTGGAAAACAACTCGATTTTGTTTGCTCAACTACTTGCGAGTAGTGTATTATAAACAACTTTGTTGTTTTAGACAATTTATTTCATTGAAGGAGTACCTCCAAACATGCCACAACACGATATAATTGCGATTATTTCGTTGAACAACAAAGTGTTGAAGAGAATAACACTTTGATATTTGATGTTTATATATCCTTATGAATCCGTTAAAAATATATTTTGAAATATATATCATATATATTTTTGGATTATCGTTTATATTTTTTTAATAATCCAGTGATTTAAAATATAATAAACGATAAATATAAAAAGGAAATTAAGCGATGCTATTTTATTCTTCGACGATTTACATTCGACGAATTTAGTAAGGATATTTATTTTAACGGGTTATGCAAGGAGTGTCTTGCAAGAACACAATGAGCGGGTTGTGATCATGACTTATGAAATAAGTCACATATCAAACATCAAATGTACAATAACATGATGGGCGAATCATGACGAACGTGGCAAGTGTATTGAGATTAAATACACGAAAACGAGATATGTCATCCAAGTTGACAGCATCAACATGAAAATACACAAATGTGAATTTTCGATGTATATAACATATGAAAGAAATATATGTTAATATTGTGAATTCTTTAATAAATTTTGCTAAATTTATTGTAAGACATTTACAATAGTGATGGATGTGTAGATGTTTCTACAACCATTAATGTTGTTTAACCTTTGTGGAGGGTTTGTCCTTTATTTTGGGAAAGTCTCCCAATAAATGGTTTCAACAAAAATGTATATATCATTTTAGACATATGTAAATGTCATGTCGTTGAGCGTCAATCTAATTGACTGTAACTCAAGACTTTAATGATTTTATACTAATATTGTTCATCTTGTTGATGATGAATGTATTCATCAAAGGTACTTAGATTAAGACTTACGTTTAAGTCTTTAAGAGTCAATGGTGAAGCCTTGGAGATTGAAGGCTAATGAGTTTGATCCTATTGGATGAAATTAACTATGGTTTTGAGACATTCCTACAACCTAATGGTTTGGAATGATAAAACAAATTCTATATTGTGTCTAACTAAAACGTGAATGTTGGAAAGAGATAGTGCGTTGTCTCTTTAGGTTGTGAAGAATCAGAATGATGCATCTTCTGTTCACATGCTAGAGTATTGGAGTCTAAAACATGCTAGACTAATATTGTTAACGTTATGTGATGACCTAATAATAATGGATTTGTATAAACAAAACTAAAAATATAACCTCAAGGATAACTCGCGAACTGATTACCTAGTTCATAGATTAATGATACTATTCGGTTTCATATGAGTACTCATATTGCTCAAAGTGCAAGCAATGTGGGGGGAAGAGCGCCATTTAAGAAACAACCCGTAGAGGATGTAAATATGGTAGAACCGTTCATCACCCCATTGGACGTTATCCAATAACACTCAAATGTGGGGGTGGCTTGCATTTGAAAATGAGTGAGTCAATCGAGTTGATTGGACTCAAATGCCAATTGGTAAGATTCAAAGTCTAGCTAACTTTGAATCACATCACCAAAGGCATGGAAACGTGTTTAGCCATGAATTGAGTTTCATGTCATTCTAAAGACAAAAAGGAAGGTTCAAAGTATAACACCTACCTATCCTGCTACCATAACCAGATCTATGTTTAGATCACATGTTATAAGTCTTATGAATTGACAAAATGGCAAAATTGACCAGCAGGTCAAGAACACGTTAGAACAACTTATCTCAATTGCAAATGGATCCAACGACCTGATGGTTGATAAGAGATGAAATTGTATGGGATGAGACTAAAGCCCATGGAAAAAGGGACATGAGGGAAACCTAATATAGTTGACTGGAGATCCCAAGATCTAGGTTCATAGGCAAACTTAATCATGAACCGAAGGGTGGTCACTGTGGGGGCCTAGATAAAATATATGTTTGTATACAAGCTGGTATATATGGTTATATACATATCCCCTAAACTACAAAAGGGTGTTTAAATACGTCCTAGTCCATTCCTATAATATTCAGTGATATTGTTAAGAGGTTAAGCATAACATATGGTTTAATGATTAGTGTAAATCATTGTACACCATAATGCTTTTAATGATTTAAAATCACCTATGATGGAGAGAAGTGTGGTCTCTTCGAATGAATTGTGGGGCACAATTTCTAGAGCTCCCGCAAAACCAGGAAAGTGTTCCATGACCATTATTGGACACGATAATGAGGGGATGGCCAGGCTAGGGGGAGTCTTGTGTGAACGTATATTGTCGTTTACATAAACAACCGTCAGTTCAAAGACATCAAGTTCACACTGAAAGCTAGTAAGCTAAGTATGCTTCACAAGGGAATGTTCAAAGCTTTACACCTACCTATCCTATGCAAGACTCAACCGTCGAGGTTACATCGGTAATTTGTGTGTTTGAATCGATCTTCATTCATGTGGGGGATTGTTGGGAAAATAGTAGTGAAAATGATTTTCACTAATTTTGGACTCAAATAAATGTATTTATATGTGTGATATATAAATAATTAATTCCGGGTTTGTGTACTATATTGTGAGAGTATCACAACGAACCAAACCACGTCCAAAATAGAGCTAAGATGAATTAGATATCGAAGCTTGAAAATTGTAGGTTGAAACAATCAAAGACGAGAAAATGGATAAAGTTTTGTCAACTTGTCCCACATTGGTGGGATGACAAAACAAGAAGTGGTTTATAAGGAGGAGCAATCCTTAGATATTGTTTAGCTTAAAGCCATACACTAGTGGGGACCCCAAAGGTTCGCACCCTTGACTCGCACTCGCACACGCGCGCGCGTGTGGAATGGCCGCGTGGGCGATGGGCGCAATGTGGTTCCTTGATGCGCACTTTGCACTTCGCACACTCGCATCGCCGCTTGAGAGCCGCGGCCTTTGTATTTTTGACCTCGTGCACGTGGTCTGGTACATGGCGGAAGACCAGGTAGCGTCCTGGTCTCCGCGTTGACGTAAACCGTAACAACGAGTGACGCTTGGGTACTAAGCTTGGCGTCCGCACGCGGGTAACATGGCGGTCTGCGGATGATGTGGTGTGCGCATGGCGGGTTCCATATAACACTGGTGGATGACGTGACGTTACAAGGTTGAGTTCCAATCTGAAGTGCGCGCATGACTAGGTAGCGCCCTGGCCCGCGCAGTAGGTTCCAAACGCGCAGAGCTGCTGTTTCAAGTCAGTCTACGTCAATTGACTTGATCAAACCGACTGTTTCAACTCGTCATTAATAGGATATGAGAGTTACAGTCAGCCACATAAATCCATGTTATTGCAATTCATTGTTATTTATTACAAGATTAATAATCTTGTTAATTACAATAATTAAAATGCAATAATGTTTGAATGATTGTGTATTATTCATATAATGAACGTTGAGTTCATGATTAATATAAGTAGAGTTCTAGAAAAACTCTAAAGTGATACACAAAAAAAAAATTGGTTGTTCTATATTACGAGAGCAAGTCTCTCTAAAATAACAATTTTCTTTTCATGAACACACTTAACATCTGGTGTTACCTTGGGCTCAAGACTATCTCCGGCAGTACGACTATTGTTCCGGTTGTTATACCCTGAGAGACAGACCGTCTGAGAGGAGGCGCATAATCTGTTTTAAGGGCCCCGTGTCAAACACGATCCTCAACCAAAAACCATCAACGAATACTTTACTTTTGCAGAGATGATTAGTAGAAGATGATGCGGTTGAAGTTGCTTGAATCAAGATTTGGTACATTTTTTATTTGTACTTATTTCAGTTATATTTACTTTTGTATGCGGTATTGTACTTTTATATTTCCTACCAATAACGAGAGTATCGTTATATATTTATTTTATTATTATTTAAATAAATTTGTGAACCCTATTTTCCTACAAAATTTTAATAAATTATGTGCATGTTTACAAATTAGAGAACAAAGAAGAACTCATATTACAAACGAGAGAGCAAAGAACAACTCATTATAAACACAACTCACCACAAGTTCACTAGTTGAAACCATTTTTGGTGCCAAAAATACTCTGCATAATGCTCTAAGATCCTACATTTTGTCCAACCAAACCAGTTACAGCTTTTGACATCTAAAAGTATCCAAATTAATGCAATGGGTCTGCTTACTTTTGTATCGTTGTCACGTTTCTCAGTTATTCTATATACTTGCATCAACCAATCCGTCGTCTTTCGGCTATGTGAGGCTTGACCAATCCGTCTCACGAGGCTCCTCGGTTTCTTGCCACAATCCAAATTAAGCATTATTTTTTAACCCGGACCGAAAGTACCACAAACCGGCTGCAAGTAACATTTCCTTCGGTATAAGATTAAAAAAATCCAAAAGCTTCATGTCTCAGATCATTAATGAGTCTACTTGGAATATTGCTTACTCATTTGCCCAAACATATGGTCAACACTTCCCTTAAAAGTCAACATTCTTATACACTAATTTATGAAAATTTGTACTAAAAAACAATAATCCAGTCAAGCAAATGAATAAAACCAGTTATAACTAACCTACACACATAAAGTGGTCAAGCTTCCTGTTATGGTTAAACTGGCTAATTAATTAAGATTTAACAAATAATCATTTATCCACAATGTACTCTTTTTATTGATAGTGTTGTTGCAGACGATCAACAGGTACGCTTACGTGGCGTGATTTAACTGGGTAGATTATGTGGTGGGAGAATGCAGTGTTCGACGTCGATGAACCGGTAACTTTGTCACTAGTGACGTTACATAACGTGGCTTTCTAAGAATCTTCTCTGTTTCTTTCGGGCAAAGAAAGTAGATAAACACGCTAAAGCTTGTGCAGATAACCAACATGTCTTTATCCCTCTGGCCTTCGACACCTTTGGCTCCCTGGCGCCAGAAGCTATTCGTTTCTTGACCAGGGTCCAACGGGTTGTCCACAACAATGTTTCATCCCCAGGGGGGCAAGGATTTGTCTTTAGTAGACTAGGGTTTGCAATCCAGAAAGGGGTGGCGGCGCAGCTTGTTGCCCGTCTACCTTCTATTATGATGTAATTTTCGTATTTTGTTTTAATGAGAAATTCTCGGATATTTTATATATTAATTTATTAGATATATTAGATTAGATTATTATTATTATACAGTTGTGTGACAAAAATATCAAAACTTAATCTATATGACTTTTTATTTTTCCACAACGCTTTGGTTTGATGTCGATAAAAAGAGTAATGAGGGTCTCGTATGTCCTTAAAGATCAACAATATAAAGAAAATCACATGTTTTGAATAGCTGCTATGTTTATAATCTAGTTTGGTTACTTCAGCTATGGCACACACTAAACCGAAGCATCGGTTAGCTGTATGATTTGGTTAATTCGTTTATTTGATGACCCCTTATAAGTTATAATACAAAGAGAAATAACTACTTTCGTGATTTCTTCTAAATTAGTGATGATTGAATTAGAAAATCAGCCCCTCTATCCGTTCGGTTAAGCTTACATTACTATTTATATAAATATCTATATAGAACATTTACTTGTTCTATCTTTTTTTAGTTTACATTTGTTTTGTATGTCTATTTTTTTAAACGCCAATAAAATCGTCACAGGCTCCGATGAGAATCCCTTTATAACGAATTCAGGACACCCATGTGACACCTGGTCCTCAAGGTCAACCAATCCAGGGAAAACTTGACCAACGACCGTCCGAAGGCCGGCACGACAGTGAATAATAGGTAAAATCTGGTATCCTTCAAGGCTCGAACTTGTGACCATTAGCCCAAGTCTCCTATCATTCGGCTTCCATACCACTCCACCAGAAGAAGGTTGGTTTTATGTCTATTTTATTAAGCCGGTTCAATTAGTGAATCTCTAGATTGAACGATTTGATGACCAGTGCAATTTTCAAAACTTTAGATGAACTAGGAGTTTTTTTTTTTTTCTTTCTAAAGGGTACCTAGGTGGAAAAAATATTTACCCAAAGGGTGTCGTTTAAGCTGTCATCTTACTTACGCTCTTCTTTAAATTGTTTTTTTTTCCATTGATGTCGTGAAAGGTGAGGTTAATATGTCGTTAATACAGATGAATTAATTAGTATGAATAAAATCAAGTCTAGTCATTAGGCAACTAGATAACCCTCATGACAGGTTGTCGATTGGCTCTATTTTGACCCTAGTAAAGTTTTTAATTATGGAATTGCACTTTTCTGTTTTGGCCTTGCTTCCCTTTAATGTATTTTGGATTATTATTTTTTGTCTATTTTTTTCTTGTACTTCTATTTGTACTTCAAACATCCCATCTATTGTATTTTGCGGTTTTGTTTTTATGTTTATGAAATATTTGCTTGTGGATACCTCTTATAAAGCCGGTTGTTTTTGGAATGTTTAGCTATAGACGAGGTCACACGTTGTCTTCTACCATGAACATCATACACTTTTAAGTTAAAAAAAGAAAGGAGTTTCTTTCCATTCCTTAATACACTAATTTGGCTTATTTTATGTCTTGTACTTCTATTTGTACTTTAGACATCCTGTCATTTGCAACTTAATTACTTTACGGTTTTGTTTTTTATGTTTATGAATATTTACAATTTACTTGTGGATATCTATTGTAAAGCCAGTTGTTTTTTAAATGTTTAGCTATAGCCGAGGTCGAAAGTTGTCTTCTACCGTGTGGCCTAACGTCATATAGTTTTTCTTTCCTTTTTCTTTAATACACCACGTGCTAATTTGGGTTATTATATGACCATTGAGACAAAGTTTAACTTTAGTATGAGAATAGATATAATTCTAGTTACAATTTTTATTTTTATAACTACCTAGTCAGATGATTTTAGTTTAGATCCCTTTATTTAACCTTATAACCTATAATATATTATTTTTGTTTTGTCGAACTTGTGATATCTTACCCAATATAGTATTTTATCTTTACAGTTTACACCCTTTCTCAAAAGTTTGTTTATGCTAGTTGTGTAATTAGTGATTTTGTTGAAGAATTTTAGTTGTGATAAAAAACAAACAAATAAATAAAGAATCAAACTAGAGTTCTATTTCAGTCACAAATAGAATACAATGAGTTTTTCCTCAGTAACTCGTAGAAGTTAAAAAAATGTACAAGTTATGTGTTATATTCTGATTGATACCTTGTTATAACAAACATACTATTGAGTTACGTGGGGTGACCATTTTAGTATCTTATGTCCCATATATCTATAGCTTTAACCCTTGTCACACTCGACCTCTTTGGTCAATTTAATTTTCTTACGTTGATTGTTGAACATTTGATTTATAAGTAAATTAAACCAATTTTTTCTTATCTTTTACAACTAAGTTCTTTTAAGATAGCTAGAACATGAGTGAACATATCACATACCACAGTATTAGTTACATGCTATGAAAAAAAACCTGAACATTTTTATCTTTTAATTGTTCTATAAAAGAATTTCTTTTTCTTATAAATAAGTATTACATTATATCTTATAATTTGGTGGTGTATTAATCTTCGTGACGTGGTGCACTAATCTTCGTGACGTGGTGTATTAAATTGACCAATTATGAATTAGTATTGTTTATATTTTGAAATGTTGGTATATATAAATTTTTTTCTATACGAAGCGTTTACAGACCCCAAGGTTTATGTATGGTATAACCTGTCGTGTGTAGATACGGGTCTCTAACCTAGTTTATATACAAAGAAAAGTAAATTTTATTATAAATAATGAAACAACTTACAATCAGGGGCGTAACTTAGTTGGGGCAGGCGGGGGCGGCCGACCCCCTCGAATTTTCGCGCAGAAGTTCCGATTATATAATATTCGTAAATTTTGAAAATATAGGGTTTCGACCCCCCAAAACTATCTACTTCCGACCCCCCGAACCTTCAGGTTCAAGCTTCACCACTGCTTACAATGGAATAAAAGCCAACATAGACCTAAGGTTTTTAATTTATTATTTAGTTCACATAGTAAGATTTCGTGTCTACGTTAAATGATAATGTTATCGTTAGGAAGTACTAGTTTTTTACTTTGCAATTATTATTATTATTACTAGTTTTTACTTTTATCGAGTCGATCTTGAGTAGCTCACGAGCTGCTCAGCTCATTTGCACCACTAGTTGAGCCGTCTAATACATATGAGCCTTAAACAACCATCGGTCATACAATGTAACATTGCGTGCGCTAATAACTTAGGGGGGACGGGGCGGTACCAGAATTGGTCACGGGTACCTCCCTACCAGCACGGTAACACCGCCGCCACCCATGCTGGTAGTGGTCCCGTGAACCAAAATCTGGTTCTAGTTACCGTGCTGGTAAGTGTGATCTCTCTCTCTCTCTCTCTCTCTCTCTCTCTCTCATATTTTCTCTTCATCCTCAATAATAATATATATCAACTATATATTACCAAACTTTTCTTTTCATCCTTGTTATTATGTGATATGGTTAGATTAGAAAAAAGGAGAGAAAGAAAGGAAGATAAAGAAGGAATGAAAGAAAATAAAAGAACAAGAGTGTAGATGTAGAAGAAGAAGAGTGTAGAAGAAGAAAGGAAAGAATTAAAAATTAATATTTTAATATAAATTTTTTGTTTTTTTTTTGTTTACCACCGTTCTAGTCCTAAGGTATATCAGTTATTTTATTTTTGTTTTCTATTGTTGTTGTTGTTGTTGCTGTTGCTGCTGCTGCTGTTGCTGTTGCTGTTGGTGTTGGTGTTGCTGTTGCTGTTGGGTAAAGAATCAGTGGAGTGCTGCCTTTAAAAAACGGTTTCAGTGAAGAGAATCAGTGAAGTGATGTGACAGTACATGATTGATAGAAATCAGTGAAGTGAAAAAGTGTTCAATGAAGCGCCCCTTCCCCCGTATAAAACTCACTTGGGTGGATGTGGTCCTTTAGGTGGTGGTTGTAATCTCTTGCAACTATAAATGCTTAAAATGATTGTAATTATTGTCAATCTGTAGTACATTTCACTGAGATTATATATAAAAATAATCCAATGAATCTAATATACTGCCAATAAATTGTCAAAATTCATAGAAGATTATCAAGTATGCTTTCTTGTCCAAAACCTTTTGGTAATAATAAGAACTCGAAAACGTGTTAGACTCCAATAATACACTATACGTGTCAATCGGATATGGTTAAGCGCAAATTGTACCAAGGAATACTGCCAAGTTATGGCTTAAGGATTTGAATTCGATGAATTCGAAACTCCATGATCATGATTCCCACATTAATCCAACTTTAAGATACTTCAATCAATGTCTTATATCAACATCAATGTGTCAATAAACTTTGCTACTTTCAATATACATATAAGTATTAAATTGGTCAATATCCTTAGATCGCATCGATAAGTTTGTTTCCTAAAATGCATTGAAATGGTCGTTTTCCTTCATTTTCCCCGTCTAACTTGTTTAAATATAGTCTTATCCACCTTATTATGCATATATACTATGATAAAAAAGGGCAAGATGTGATTTTGGGCCTGAGATTGAATTTCTTGACCTTAACTCACCACCCCATACTAGGCCCAATGACCCCTCAACAAAAAACACGGGCACTGGACCCAATTATCATAAGAAGTATTCCCACTCCAGCCGTAGGGGTCCACTTCCTCCTGCCCCACCAGTCGTTAATACGGTACGTGTGTTTTCTGATCTTCCCAGACCTCCATCTTTTGACCCTGCAACCCTCATTCCGCCATCTACGGATGCTTCTGCTCTACCGCAATCCAGCCATGACCCAGATATTAGTATGGAGGTTTCAGATACAACCGGCCTGGGTCACGCGGTGGGAATTGATTTGGCCAGTTTCGAAGCAGATGTTCTACAATCAATCAGAGAAGAAGGTGAGTTTTTCGTGGCCCAATGAATTTTTTAACCTATAATGTAAGGGGAATCGGTGAGGACGATAAAGTATTCTCCGTGGGTGAAGTAATTAGAAAACAAAAACCAAGTTTTGTTGGAATTCAGGAAACAATGTTGCGAGACGGATCTAAAATTCAGGTACAAAAATTGTGGGGTAGACGGTCAGTAGAATGGGAGTGGGTTAACTCTGAGGGGAGATCGGGTGGGTTGATGTCGGCCTGGGATCCAGGGGTATTTCAGAAGATGGATGTCATTCGACATCAAAACCTATTGGTCATTACCGGTATACTAAAGAATTCAGGTGAGAAGCTAAACGTCGGGAATGTGTATGCACCACAGGGTCTTAGACAAAAAAAGGAACTATGGGATAGGATATCCGATTTAATTGCTGCAAATGATGGGTTATGGGTATTATTGGGAGATTTTAACGCAGTTCGCACACCGGATGAGAGGTCAAACTGTGAATTTAATTCCAACTGCGCTGGGGCATTCAATAGTTTCATCGAGTCCAATGGTTTAAATGAATACCCGATGGGGGGACGGAAGTTCACTAGAGTCTCAGACACTGGGGACAAATTCAGCAAAATCGACCGTTCCCTTGTATGCGAGGCATTCTGGAACAAATGGCCCGACGCCTCAGTTACCGCTTTACCTCATCTGGCCTCCGATCATTGCCCTATTATGTTGTCTACCGATACGGCGAACTTTGGGGCAACACCATTTAGATTTTATTCAATTCGGCTCTTGGCAAACCAGGTTTGGATGCCGTTGTTGTTTCGGCTTTTAATGAACCAGTTGAACCCGGACCTCCTGACTTGATGCTCGCACACAAACTCAAAAAAGTAAAAGACTCGGTAAAGGTATGGTTCGCTCAGGAAAGAGATGCAAGGGGTGTTTTAAATAAGAACATTGAAGACCGTCTCATCTCACTGGATTTACGTTTGGAAGATGGAATCCTGTCTGAGGTTGAAAAGTCCGAGTGGGTGGATAATAAGATTAAGTTGACTGACATCATTGCAGAAATTACTCTGGATTTAAAGCAGCGTTCACGTCTTAAATGGTTAGTCGAGGGCGATGAGAACTCTTCTTTCTTCCATGGTATGATTAACCACAATGCCGGCTCCAACCGTCTGAACGGAATTCAAGTCAACAACGAGTGGGTGACGGACCCGACACGCATCAAGGAGGAGGCTCGTAAATTCTTTGCGTTTAAGTTTCGGGAACCGTTACAGTCCCGTCCCTCTTTTGTCTGCCCATCGCTGAAACAGGTTGCTCCGGCTGATGCAGACGGCCTGGTTATCCCGTTTTCGGTCGAAGAAGTTAAAAAGGCGATTTGGGATTGTGGATCCGATCGGGCCCCGGGACCGGATGGCTTCACCTTCGGCTTTATTAAGAACTTCTGGGTCCTCCTTAAAGATGATATTATGAGCATGATGGATTATTTCTTTCACAATGGGGTGATTAATCGTGGCTGCGCATCGTCTTTCACCACTCTCATCCCAAAAAATGCCGATCCTATTTCTTTTGGCGAGTTTCGACCCATCAGCCTCATTGGTATTATTTCAAAGATTATTTCCAAGGTTCTCGCCAATAGGATTAAACCCATCATGGATTCTGTCGTTTCTGAAGTTCAATCCGGTTTCATGGCTTCGCGAAACATCCTCGACGGTCCACTAATGTTGAACGAAATTTGCTCTTGGGCAAGAAAATCTAAGGCAGATGCGTTTATTTTAAAGATTGATATGGAGAAAGCCTACGACACCATAAATTGGGGGTTCATTCTATCGGTCCTTTCTCAAATAGGCTTTCCTCCAAAATGGTGGATGTGGATTAAAGGGATATTAGAGTCCTCTCGGGCGTCGATCTTAATAAATGGCTCACCATCAAAAGAATTCCAATGTTTCCGCGGCGTACGTCAAGGGGACCCCCTTTCCCCTTTCCTATTCGTCTTGGCGATGGAGGCGCTTACTAGTTTTATATATAAAGCCAAAGATTTGGGTTTTATTCGGGGCATACAACTCCCAAATAATGGTCCGAACATCACCCACCTAATGTATGCGGATGATATTGTCTTTACCGGACAATGGGGCGAAGATAATCTAAGGAACATAATGCGCCTCATGAGATGTTTCGCGTTGGTGTCTGGACTCAAAATTAACCACGGTAAAACATCTTTATTCGGCATTGGCGTTAACCAATCAAGTGTTGAAAGCGTGGCTGCAATCTTATATTGCAAACCGGTTACCTTTCCATGCAAATACTTGGGTGTTCCTGTAGGAGTTAACATGAACCGTATCAAGTTTTGGGACCCGGTAGTGGAAGTCTTCAAAAAGCGTCTCTCTAAGTGGAAAGTAAAGCATTTGTCGTTCGGGGGTCGAGTGATATTGATCCGGTCAGTTCTTGATAGTTTGCCACTTTATTTCTTTTCACTTTTCAAAGCCCCCATCGGGATTATTAACTGTTTGGAAGCTCTACGACGGCGTTTTTTCTGGGGTGGAGACGAAGATAAGTCGAAGACGAATTGGATTGCTTGGGAGCGTGTCGTGGGCCCTACGTGTAAAGGCGGCCTTGGTTTCGGTTCATTAAAAACTATGAATGAGAGTCTTTTGATCAAATGGTGGTGGCGACTCAAGCGTGAACAACAATCCCTATGGGCCCGGGTGATTTCTGCCATACATCTTTCGCAGGCTTACTCCTCCTACCTTCCGGTCAGTAGGGGTGTTGCTGGAGTGTGGAATGCGATTGTTAAAGTGGGAGATATTGTTCTTGATCAAGATCTGAATATTCCGAAGACCATTAAAGGTGAGTTGGGCGATGGTGCACAGATCCGTTTCTGGATTGATTGGTGGATGGGGGATGGACCGTTGAAAGATCGTTTCCCCTCTCTTTTTGCGATTGAATCCCACAAAGCTGTTACGGTGGCTGCTGGTATCCAGGATTGGGATTGGATGCGAGCACCAAGTTCTAACTCTGAATTGACGGCTCTGCATCAGTGCTCTGCATTGATTGCTGGTACATTTCTGTCCGCTAATAGGGATAAATGGGTCTGGGTTGGGGCTCCTGATGGAGTGTTCACCGTGTCAGTTTGCAGAAACATCCTCAACAGTCGCGCAATTCCGTTTTATCCATTTCAGTGGGAAAGAGGTGTTCCGAAAAAGTTGTCGATATTCATGTGGAGAGCCGAACAAAATCGCTTACCTACCAAGAAAGGTCTGCTGGAAAGAAGAATCATCCATGGCTCCGCCGAATGTAAACTATGCGGGGAAGCGGAAGAAGACGCTAATCATTTGTTAACCTCCTGTTACATCGCTGCTCGTCTTTGGCATATGGTTAGCCTATGGTGTAAAGTCCCTCCCATCTTTGCCTTCAATGTGTGTGACCTATTGAAGATACACAACCACTCCAACATTCCGAAGACTAAACAGAGGTGGTTTCGCATTGTGATACTCGCAGCCTCGTGGATTATATGGAAAGCCCGTAACGACGCAATTTTTCAAGGGAAAAGAGTGGCTGTGGAGAGTCTTTTTGGCGAAACTCAAGCAATTTCATTCAGTTGGGTCAATCATAAATTCAAGCCGGTCGGGTGGACATGGGAGAAATGGAAGGCCTTTGAAGTACCAATAACGTAAGTTTCCTGTTTGTTTTAGAAGTCGTTTTAGGTGATGCTCGGTCTTCTTGTGTTACGACCAGTGTCTTACTAGTTAGTAACCTTGTATGTACCTTCGGGTGAGTTTTGTTGTTCCTTGTACATATATTTTGGTGGAATGAAATTTTGTTTGCCAATCAAAAAAATATATATATATACTATGATAAAAATAGCATGACAACATTGACTAGAACTTTGTCTTTAATAGATCACAACATTGAGTATCTAAATGCTTTTTATAATATAATAAATAACAAAACAAGTTGAAAATATCTGTTATCTAACAAAGAAGACCTTATCAGCTTCAAACATAAAAGGTTTGCATCTAAAATGTGGTCACTTTACACACATAATTGACCCTATCTATCTACAAGTTATTTTAAGACCACAAATATTAATCTTGCTACCCCATCAATATCATAATTCAAAATTCCCACCTACCATCAGTTCTCTCTTTCTTTAAAAACAATTTTCAAAATGCCCAGAAACATAAATACTTCATCATTTTACGCGTTTTCGTCCTGCTAACGCACTGCTTCTTTCCCTCTTTGGATGTACTTTTGGAAATACTCGATTTGCAGTCCTTGGTTGTCTTTTGGCCCGAACTTTTGGTGTCTTGATCGGTTATAAGAGAGACTGTTTACAAGGCACACACTAAGCACACTGTAGACATAATTGAAAAACACAAGAGTAAAGGTGTAATACCTGAAGTGGTGGGGCGTATGAATACTTCTGTCGACTTTAAAGGTGCAGAAAGATTGAACCTGACACTAGAATCTTTAGTGTCATTCTCTATTTCTTGTAAGAGGGCTATCGAGTCAAAGTATTCATCTGAGGTCATGGTCAAACAACTTGAATTGGCGGAAACAGAACTGGAAGAACGCGATCCTGGATTGATAAGATCATTTAACTCAAAATAGTCTCCGCTCAAAATACAATCCATTTTAGATGACTGTTCAAGAACAAGATCTGAAGTCTTTCCCTACAAAACATATGAAAATTTTAATAAATTATGTGAATGTTTACAAATGAGAGAACAAAAAACACATTATAAACATAACTCACCACAAGTTTACTAGTTAAAACCATTTTTGGTGCCAAAAATACTCTGCATAATGCTCTAAGATCCTGCATTTCGTCAAACCAAACCAGTTAAAGCTTTTGACATCTAAAAGTACCCAAATTAATGCAATGGGCCTGCATACGGCATACCTTTGTGTTGTTGTCACATTTCTCGGTTATTCTATATACTTGCATCACCCAATCTGTCTTTCGGCTATTTGAGGCCCGACCCTCATAGAACTGAAGGGTAGTTCTCGAACCAATGATGGCAGAGTTAGAAAATGTCTCACGAGGTTCATTGGTTTTTTGCCAGAATCCAAACTCAACATCCTTTTTTACCCCGGACCACAAGTACCACAAATCGGCTGCAAGTTACATTTCCTTTGTTAAGATTAAAACAAGATAACGAGATATAGTATACAAAAATTAACTTATTAAATTGTATACAAACCGGGTAGGTCCGAGGGTCTATATTGGTAAGGATTGACGTCTGAAGTTACATTTTCGGGCAGAGGTTTCCCCCTCTTGAAGTTGAACAATGACATAAAGATCACCTCATTGGTCCAATATTCATTTTCAGCTGGAAGTGGAATGCATGATGATGGACACATTTGAGCAAAACCTTGATTCAAATCTGTTGCTACATGAAAGAAGACAACAAAATCCCAATAAATTCTATGGTTCAGAACTTCAGATCATTGATCCAACTACTAAAAAATGCTTACTGATTAGCCCCATAAAAGAATGGTCAACAAAACCCTCAAAAGTCAAGATTTTACCTTAATTTGTGAAAACCAGTACTAGAAATTACTAAGGATCATGAAGCAGTTGAAGCAAATCACTTATAAAATTAAATAAAGCACATAACTCGTACAAAAAGAGAACAAAGTTACTGTTGTAGTCAAATTGACCAATTAACATTAATAATAATAATAATACTAATAATTATCCTATTTCAGATCATCACTTTAACAACATATTCAAAAACTGAAGATCATAATGAACAAACATCATAATTTTTTTTTAAAACAATCATCAAATCAAAAGCATAATCCAGCTAATTTCATCCTGTTTTCACATCAATCTGAAAATACAGGACATAATATCCCCAAACCACAAACATCATCAATCTCATGAAATTTGTGGTCAACATGACCAATTAATAATGATAATAATAATAATAATAATAATAATAATAATAATAATAGTTATAATAATAATAATAACAACCCAAGCTCATTATTAACGAAGTCACAAACATCATCAATCTATGAAAACATCATCAAGTCACAAGCATAATACAACAAATTTCATCATCTTTTCACAACAAATCAAGAAACACTCAGATCATCAACTCAAATCAACAATTCACCAAAATTCACAAGCATGAATATAGTAGGCATGTTCATGGTTTGGTTTCAAACCGTTTATACCGGTCATCGGTTTGGTTTCACCGTCAGTCCAGTTTCAATATTTTCAAACCATAGAGAATGGTTTGGTTTATGGATTATATAAACAAACAATCTGTTTAGTGAGGGGTCCACTTAATACTTCATCGCCCTTACCTTTGCATTGAGACTTCGAAGCATCGAAACGTACAATAACTCGAATTTATACGCTCGAATGAAAAACATATTATATTTGACCTGACTCGTTTCCACACACATTTTATGTCAACATGTAGACAATTGAAAGCGTATTAAATTTGACCAGAATCATTACTAAAAAAAATTATGCCGAAACGTGAATTTATACCGACACATATCTTAAAATGTCAAAACGTATACCAATTAAACATGGACATAAAAACACAGTGTATTTCTTTCATTATAACCTAGTGTTCATTTGTATCTCACACAGCTTATGTTACTTTCATTTCAATGTTGGAATTTCTTTAATGGTAAACGAATTAAACTTAAGTGAATATGATTGGCAAACGAAAAGAAACCATTAATCAGCATATAAATACGGCTGGACAACAACAAAACAACACGAAAACCTAACTCACCGCAAAGTGAAAGAGATGAGGTAAAGGCAAATTCCGGCAAGAAAAGAAGAAAACGACCGGTGAACTTAAATCGGCAAAAACAAACAGGAAGATAGTTCAGAACACAACATACCTAACGAAATAAGTTGTACATCCCAAATTCTAAACAATACATAAGAACCAAAGTATTTTGAAAAAATAGTGATGAAAGGCACCATTGGAGAAAACGAAGGAAGAAATCGGAGAATAAGAAAGAAGAAGAAATAGATAATATAACCAAAGATGATGAAGGATCAAAAAAGAAAAATGCATCCAGAACAATTATTACTTGTACATTATGTTTTGATGCATGTAGAATGGTCTGGACTTTACAACTTTCGGTGTGGAGAAGTGTCTAGATGGATTAAATAATGCTTGTTTATTATTTATTATTATATGGCAGGATGACACGTTGCATGGCCGGATTCACCACCGACCATGCATTTTAAGTAGTATATATAAATTTCAATGTAACGAGAGTTTAACATCGTTACTGACATGGATGAAGCTTTGTTGGGGCCAGCCGGGGCACCATTTTTTTTTCATAATTTTTGTGTTTTCGTCTGAAAATTCTGTATAGGTCCGGTCCCCTCAATTTTAAGGGTTCTGTGACAATCGACCTCCACCGAAACTTTTTTCAAACTCTACCACTGGTTATTGTGTTCATCTTTGTTTGAAGTTCAAACTATGTTTTTTTGGTAGAAGCCTCCGGCCTTAGCCTGTTTCATGTAGATAAAAAGGTAAAATGAATAGCATTTGGTATGCCTCTAGAGATAAGCAACATATAGAACAAAATTGACTCGTTTTAACCAAATTTATGTTATTTGCTTAATCCAACGTAGATTTATATCCTAGACCCGAAATATACATTGAAATGTAAGTACATGATTTTTTTTCATCAATGCATAATGCAAGAGTGATGTTTGTATGATTTTTTTTCTTCCAAAAATAGTCACAACTGATATAAGTAAAAAATAATATTTTCTTTGAAAAGTGAACTTCATTAAAAACGGCACGTCCTCAAAACAGTGACCGCCCAACACCAATTATAGGATACAAAACCCATTCCTTCCAGATAATGTTCTTAAATCTAGACTGATTCCGAAGCCAAAGGAAAGCCATAAACTTTACACTAGCTACAACCTCAACAACCTTCACCTCTTTTCTTCTTAATATCTTCTAATTTCTCGCCTTCCAAATAGCCCACATTGTGATCATAACAATCCCATGAACCACCTTCTTAGCCCAGCCACTTCTTTGAATCTTATTAGCCACGTGCAATAAATCCTTGATCTCAAAAGCAAAAATAGGATCGATCTTGCACCATTTGCCAATAAGTTGTCCATACCCCAAACGAGAACCCACATCCTGTGAAGATATGTAAGGAGCTTTCTCCATCTAAGAAACCCAATGAATTTTCTTTTTTTTTTGGAGAGTAGTGTTTTCAGCGGTAAATCCCGTGTTGCAAAGCGACCACTGCCCAGGATCGAATCCCAGCCCAGCTGGTTTGAGGTGGGATGCCACTGGTGACCGTTCGCCTACTCGCGTACTATTGGTTCACTAGTTTAACTTGTCATATTAGACTATCCATTGTGCTCAAGGTGAGCCGAAACCTTATCCTATCAAATGTTGACAACTTTGCGCTGATGTGGCACTAGCTATAGCCTCAATTCTGCTCACTTGATCTTGTTGGAGCTCAATGTGAGCGGCCCTTTTAAACATTAATAAATAAAAAAACATTAATATTTTACATAAAATTTTAAAACAATAAATTAAATAAAAAAATACATTACACTAAAATAACATTACGCTAAAAAATAAAAACATTACACAAAAATTTACACTAAAAAAACCATTGCAATTAAAAAAATACTAACATAAGGTTGAGGTTGAGCGTAACATTTGCCACACCAAAACATAATGACAGTCATGCCCAACCTCATAAAGATACTCAGCGTGAGTAAAAGCTAGGAGCACGTCTTCTGTTTCGCCGAGGAGATTCCCAGAGATTTTTTTACACGCTATTTCGAAGTTTTTACACTTCGTTTTGAGATCCTCGTACTTGTGGGAGATTGAATCACAAGTACGTTTAATTCCTCCGACGAGGTTACCAAACTCGACTAGCACTTTACCCCACCGTGGTCCGCGACTTCGAACACCACGGGTCGTCGACGAGCCATCGCCGTGCACTTGGTTGTACGCGATTATCAACGCGAGTTCCTCCTATTCGGTCTATTGCACCATGATTTCGAGTGATTTTTAAAGAAGGATTTTGAGTTGTTGTAGAAGGAGAAGAAGATGAAGAATGTAGAAGAAAAAAAAATAAATATATATTGGGTGAAAATGTAAATTGGTAATTAATGGAAAATGGTAAAAGAAATATATTTTTTTTTTTAAATATTCAACGGTCAAATGGACTGTTTCGAGCCATTAGCGGACGCAAGCATGATCGCGTCTGCTCACTTGCGTGCATGATAGCGCATGTCGGTTGTGGTGTTCGCGAGCCACGTGGCTAGGTGGGTGGCTCACAGCAGTTCGCTTGCGAGCCACAACGCATAGTGTTGCAGTCATCCATCTTATAGTCGTGAATGGTGAGGTTAATGTACCTTATTATAAATAAGTTAAGTGTAATAAAATCAAGTCTAGTCATTAGGCAACTAGATAACCCTTATGACAGGTTGTAAAGCTTTTAACTTTGAGTTTTATATAATAACAAGACAACGTTATTAACTAAACGTCCCTAGGAATTGCACTTTTCTGTTTTGGCCTAATAAGGTTTTGTATTATTGATTTTTTAGAGTTAATAATGGTACACCCCTAGATCTTAATCTAACACCTTATATACGGGTTGTATAAGGTTATACGGTCCGTATATTAGGTTGTCTAATGTGTTTTTTGTGCCTCGTTACGAGGGGAATCATACGGCCCATATCAACCTATACGTGTCATATACTAAATTATTTTATTCGACTTAAGATTCATTCGCTTAAGATTCTTCGATCCGCGATCGAGTTAGTTGCCTCCTTACACGGCCCGTTGCCACTATACTTATCCAAAACCTTCATCTTCCACCAAAACCAACCTTCAAAAACCCTAAAAAAAATCCATTCGTACAAGATACAATAAAAACATTCCCTGACAGATATATGATTTGTATTGGTCTATACGGACTGTATAAGTGAAGACAGAAAAACATTCCCTGACACCCATACGGCCCCCGTATATGCCAAGGGGTATGGAAATATGAATTTGGGGTGTTTGTAGGACTGCAAACGAACTGAACAAACACAGACAAGGCCTTGTTCGTGTTCGTTTGTTAAGATAATTATGTAATCACGAACAGTTCATGAACACTTGTCGAACGAGATTTTCTTTTCATGTTCATTTGTTAAGAAAACACTTGTGTTCGTGTTCATTTGTTAATTTTGTTTATGAACGCACACAAACACAAATGAACATTAATGAACACAACAAATGAACACAAACAAACACAAAGAAATGTTCATGAACGGAAACAAGCACAAACAAACATATATTAACTTTTGAATAAGATTTAATTCACATATATTAAAACATTAGCTAGATCCACCCAAAATATAACTTAGTTATCCAAACATACTTAGTGTTAACATAATATAGCTAAACATAATAAAGTAGTGTCTCAAAAAACTAAGTTCGCATCGGAGATGAATGGAGGAGGGCGTCGGAGGTGCATGGCGGAGGGCGTCGATATTAGAAGGTGAAAACATATAATGAGTGTGCATACTAAAAGTAGGTTTATTAATCTCATATTATCTCACACATATTATTTATATGTTTGGGTAAAATAAATAAAAATAAAAGAAAATAAAAAATTATAAGAATTAAAAATCATATTAAACTATCGAACACAAACGAATGGAACGTTCAGGAATATAAACGAACGAACGTGACCTCTGTTCATGTTCGTTCGTTTAACTAAACGAACAAAATTTTGTGTTCGTGTTCATTCATTTATTAAACGAACAAACACAACCGAACTTCCCGCCGATTATTCGCTGAAAGTTTAGTTCGTTTAAAGCCATAGGTGTTTGAATATGAGGAGCTATTTTTTTTCTTGTAGTTGTACTTCTATTTGTACTTCAAACATCCCACTTACTAACTTTATGGTTTTGTTTTTTTGTGTTTATGAAATCTTGCTTGTCGATAATTGATTTAAAGTCGTTTCTTTTTGGAACTTTAGCTATAGTCGAGGTCCAAAGCTGTCTTCTACTGTGCTGCCTAACATCATACACTTTTAAAGAGGAGTTTATGTCTATTTCCTTTAATACACAACATACTAATCTGGCTTATGTTATGTCTTGTACTTGTACTTCTATTTGTACTTTGAACATCCCGTCTTTTGCAATTTATTCACTTTAGGTTTTGTTTTTACTGGTTATGAATATTGCTAGTGGATACTTATTGTAAATCCAGTTGTTTTAAATGTTTTGCTATAGACAAGGTTGGCAATTGTCTTCTACCACGGCCTAACTCTTCCATTTCCTTCATTGACCACATGCTAGCTTGGCTTATATTATCATTGAGGACAAAAGTTTTACTTTTAAGTATGTACGGAATGTACACAAACATTATGTGAGTGAATTCTCTATATTATATAAAATGGTTGTGAATGGAAGAGAGAGAAAACGTTATTGTTGATCAGTAAATTTGAAGGAAACACTGTTCAGCTCTATAATTAATTGATATTTTTTTAAAGTGAATATGAGTGAAAGAGAGAGAAAAGGTGTGATAAAAGTTAGACCCGTCAATTGTAGCCCAATAGTCTAAATATGGGTTGATATGGACTTTATACAAAAAGCAATGGGTTGTTTTAGGTTAAAATTTAAACTTAAGGGGTCAGAATGGGCATAGTAAGTTTTATTAAATACAATGTATATAGGTCAGGATGGGTAACTTACTAAGGTCATGTGTAATGGTGGGTTAAGGGTATGTTTAGTAAAACTAGCTGGTGGCTGGTAGCTGGAAGCTGGTAGCTGCAAACTGTTAGCTGGGAGCTTTTTGAATATATTTTGGTGTTTGGCAGAGTAGCGGAGCTTTTAATAAAATGTATAAAATGACCAAAATGGACATAATTAAAAGATTTTAAAGAAGATTTTTATTTTATTTTAAAATAGAATGGGTATTTGTCTAGTTTACTAAATAAAAACTTGTAGCTAGTAGAGCTTTTTCTTAAAAGCTACTACTAGTAGCTTTTCACTATAGAGCTTTTTCTCCAACTAAAAGCTTCCAGCTTCTTCAACTAAACAAGGCTTTTTATTGAGCATGAGTTTTTTCTTAAAAGCTTGAAGCTTGAAGCTCCTAAAAGCTCTTAAAAGCTCCTTGCCAAACATACCCTAAATTGGTGGGTTAAAGAGGCATTAAAGGGGCATTTTTTGACATGTGGCATGTGGGTCACATGCCATTTTATATTATTTTTTTTAAATTTTAAATAAACAAACTACTATTTAATTTAAACTAGTAAATACACTTTTATTAAATTGCACTCTTAGCAATTCCAAGGGCAATTGCCTAACCCTCTACCTATAAATACCACACACAACCCATTCATCATTTCCTCATACCTCTCTCTCTCCTCTCTTTCTCTCTCTCTCTCTAGAACTTTAGAAAATATTTATTTTACTAGTATTTTGCCCGCGGGCGTTGCCCCGCGAACTTGTGTGTAAAACATTGAAAAGAGTAATTAAGTCGAGCTAGGATCTTGCGTTGCGGTGAGCCTGACAAACGGAGAAAAATATATGTGCAGCCACAGGCGTCTCAAACAGAAAAAAAATATTAACCCCATACGCACATTGTGCGTGTTTATCATTAGTGACAGTAACACTGTGTCCTCTACTTATAGATCAAAATGCATTTATCCTACAAAAAAGATACAGTTATATTAATTAGAAAAAATGCAGATCAAAATCTGTCATGGCTTTTGTAATCCTATATGGGACAAAGCTTAATGTTTTGTGCTTGTTGCTTCACATTTAAAACCTTTTATGAGTCAACCCATTATGACACAAACACATAATGACCCAAACCAACTCTCACCCGTAACCAAAACCTCTTTCGGCATGAACCGCATAGATAGCCAAACCCGCACCGACACAAACTCGTCCCGACTCAAACACGTCCATAGGTTATCCCACTAAAACTTTGCATAAAAAACGGTTACCTCTACCAGAAATATTCTTCGTGAAGCTCTAACGTCCAACATCAAGAAACGATTGTTATCAGGAAAAAAAATATATAAAAAGTTACATATAGCCAAGATGGGTCACATAATCTGAACTAATAGGTTTTGTAATTGAACACATACAAACCTACAATTGTTAAAAGGTTTAGTAATTGAACATATACAAACCTACAACTAAAAACTAACTATCGAAGAAACTAATTATTATTATTATTATTATTATTACAACAATGGTCATAACTCCCCTTTAAGATTTCGCAATGCAAATTTTGGTATCTTATTTAGGCTGCCCACATCAGCACAGAACTCATGTCATTTTGATGTCAAACTCATTAAGATCACAGATTTGATGCAAGGGAAATATAATTTTATTGCATTCAGATTCACACTAATATTGAATAATGAAAATGCAAACACTAAAGACATGTAAAAGCATTTTTTAAGATGACTGTTTGATCAACAATAAAATAACATGTTAGTTCAGTTCGCATGGTCGAGTAAGAACGGTTTTTGACAAAACTGGGTACAAAACGGCCATTATTAAAAAAAATGGAGAATATTGTAAGTGAACACCATAAAAACCCAAAAGATATATGAAGATGACATAACATCTTGTATTTTAACAGATCTTTCAATCAAATGGGTCACAAAAACATGCTAAGGAAGATATATACACAATTTAAAAATTGATAAAATATGCATGAGTTCAATTCGACTTCAACAATATTCATTCACATGAACCTTCTGTGTCAGGCAATAATTGATAAACTAATGTGAGATAAGACTATAGGTCCACCTTTAGATGTGTAAAGATTCTCCTCCTTCATCAAACCAACTTTTAGGGCCGTAAATCGTTTCATTTCAGCCGAAAACATGCACAATTTGGTTAGTAAAACACGATCCTGGTATGAAATGTAAACAGAGAGAAAACCCACTGCTTGTCAAAAGAGGTTAATAAGCACAAATATGAAAATTCAGTGCACTATGAATATTAAAACTAACCCGTAATTCCACTCGGCACTACTGCAAATACTGACTTAGGAATAAACATAAAGGCGCATAAGCTACCAGCTTAACAATTTTAATAAAATCTTTTCATTTTTATAGGTCATACTGTTGAGTGTTAAATTTCAAGATTTTATTAGCATATCAATTGAAATTCTACAAAATTAATCTTGTAGTTTTCCTAAGTTCTAAGATGCACATAAAAGTTTAGTTTCTAGAAATGACTACATGGTTTTAATAATCAATTTAGCTTTGAAAATCAAATTCCTTATGAAATTTTGTATTCCTCCTAGATCGCACCAATTTCTGGGTTATTAAACACGGTCAACATAATCTTGATTAGAAAAATACCCAAAGAATGTAGAGTTTTTTTTCCACACTAGTGTTGGTGGAGAAAATATTTACCAAATTAGTGTTCTCTAAAAACTATTTACCTAAATGGTGTTTTTTATTTCCTTTTATATTTAAAACAAAATACTAGCTTTATTTTTTTGTTTTCGGCATTTAATTAACTCATTATCTATTTCTTTATTGTTATATTAAACTTCTTTATGTTTTAATCAATCAATCTAGTAACTTTTTTTCTTCTTTGAATATTTATATTGGTTTGATTTTTCTGTTCGCTTTATAAAAATTTATTATAAATAATTAACAATCAATATTATTAATATATATTTATATTATATATTTAATTTTATGATGATCTGTAAAAGATATATATGAAAGAATTTTAAAGATTATATTAATACATCAAGAATCGAAAGAAATTGAAAAAAGAGAAAAAAAAAAGAAGACGAAAAAGTAAAAATTGTGCTGATAGGCTTAGGGTGCAAATGAGTTGAGCCGAGCCCGAGCTCGACCAGGCTCGAGCTCGATTGACTTATAAGAGCTCAAGCTCAAGCTCGGCTCGTAGACAAATTGTCAAGCTCGAGCTCGGGCTCGTCTCGTTTATTATCATTTAGTTAATACATTGAATAAAAATAATATAAATAATAGATCGTTTAGGCTCGTGAGCTCAATAAGTGAAGCTCGAGCTCGGGCTCGTTTATTAAACAACTTTAAGTGAGTGGTAAATATTATTAAATGTGAAAAAAAAAACTAATATTACACTAGGCTTGATAAAGCTCGACGAGCCTAACGAGCTTCACATGCCACACTCGAGCCCGGGCTCGATAAATAAACGAGCTTTGTTTTAGGCTCAAGCTCGGCTTGAGCTCGATAAAGCTTGGCTCGTTTCGAGCTTTTTACCAAGCCGAGCTCGAGTAGCTCGCGAGCGGCTCGGCTCGTTTGCACCCCTAGGCTTAATGGCAAGTTGTTACTATTTGTTTGTTTCACATCTTCGTTAATATAAATGAACAAAAATAAGTGAACGTTCGTAAACGTAAATGAACAAATAAAACGTATGTTCATGTTCGTTCATTTAATCAAACAAAAAGAATTTTTTTTCATGTCTGTCCCTTTATTAAATGAATGAACTAAACAAACTTACTATCAAATGGTATCCAATCATATTATTTACAAAGTTAGTGTTGATTTGAAAAAATAAAAATAAAAGAATTTAATTAGTGCTAAAAAAAGACTATAACGGGTTGATTAGAGAAATCAAAGATTCAAAGAAATTAAAAAATATATATTGAAATGTTTGAAAATTATATAATTAAAGAATAAAAAATAATAGATATTGAATGATCTTAATATATAAAAAGAAGTTTGATATGTTCGTTAAAAATCAAAAGGCAAATACAATATAAACAAAAAACACCATATTGGTAAATAGTTTTTAAGAAACACCATTTTGGTAAATACTTTTTCCACCAACACTAGTTAAGGGAAAAAACTCAAAGAATGTACAACATGATCTTGTAACTTCCATTCAAATTTTATCCATTTTCAAAATCACCGAAACATTAACAAACACTTCCCACAAAAAAAAAATGCTTACATCAAGCAATGAATGTCGATGCTGTAAGATTCTTAAAAAGCAAGAACAAAGCTTGAGAATTAATACATCAAGATTCCTTAAAGATCAAACGAAAATGCTTACACCAATAAACGAATCTTCGATGAACCGTAGCTTTAGTCAGAATCTAACCTAAGTCACCAGAAAAACACATGAACAGCCAATAAAATCCCAACCACACAACTGTTAATGCAAAACTCAATAGAAATCGAGGTGACGATGACGACGGGGATGGGTTCGCCTCTGGATAAAACCTTCCTCGCCGTCGTTGTCGGCAATCATCGCCGGGGCACAATAACCAACACGAATGGAGAAAAATTTTCAGACTTCACAGATGAGAGAGTCTTCAAGAAGATATATGATAGGAGAGATTCTTAAAACAGAGGATAGAAAAGATTGAATGAAGAAAGAGAGAGCGCAACGGATAAGAGAAGATGTGAGAGATCGAAGTGTTGGTTTAGAGAAGAAAGAAGATGAAGAGGGTGTTTGGGATTGAGTTTGGAAATGCAAAAGTGCTTTTGGTCAAAAGTGCTTATTGGCTTATGACTTTTTGAAAAGGAGTTTTAAAAAAAGTGTTTGGATTAGCTTTTGGGATGGGAAACGTCAAAAAGTCAATAGATTGTTATTTTTTTAAGTGTTTCGCTTAACTTATCGTGAATATTGGTTGTATGGGTGATAAATTTGTAATTTTTTTCCAAAAGTCAAAAGCCAAAAGCTAGGATTTCTAACTTTTCAAAACAGCTTTTCCACCCTTAAAAAGCTAAAAGCCAAAAGTCAAAACAGAAAGTGCTTTTGGGTTACACAAACAGCTTATTGACTTATTAGCTTTTTCAAAAAGCTAATAAGTCAATAAGTTGGTATGAAACTCAATCCCAAACACCCTCGAAGAGATATCAGGGAATAGCTGGGCACGCAAAACGAAAAAAAGGTTGTAAAAAGGAACGCTTAAACTACTTGTACACCCTGCTTCAGCTGGCTTGTACTTATTGCAATAGTGACTTCTCTCTCACATGGAGAAGTTACTAAATATAGAGTTAATAATATTTAACTAGAAAAACATAAAAAAAATTACATTAATTCCTTAAATTACCTAAAATTAAAAAAAATACACGAAAATAATAAAACATATCAATCATCCTGTGAAAAAAAATACAATCTAAAAATTAATATTATATTTTGCTCGGATTTGTTGCTTGCGAAGGTTAAACAAATATAGCGCTGCCTCTATGAGCCCTCGGACGATCTCGAAAGGAACTCAATGTCCTTCTCCATTTGGCGCACCTCTTGAATCTCGACGAACTTCTTGTTTTCAGCGGCTCTCTCTTGCATGGTCTCCAACCTCTTCGCTCCAAGGTCTCGTATATCTTGAAGACGTCGATTCATTTCTTCAAAGTCGTCTTACAACTCGACAGTCGTCGAAGACGACTCCGCACATCCACCCTTTCGCACGCTTCTTCTTCTTGGCGGTCGAGACAACTCTTCTTCTTCTTCTTCATCACCCTCTTCATTTAAACCCACGGTCCGACCATCCGAAGTGGGCGTGTCTGGATCAATTGAAGAAGAGGTTTTCGACCGTTTGGCTTTGCGCCTACCCCCCGTCATGGTTGGTACGTTTGCCCATTTATGACTTCCCTTTAGAAGCTCCCAACACCTCATGTACGGGAATGTCCCACGATCGGCGTTGTACTCATCCAACGCTCTCGTCAAAATATCAACATCGCCACGACCGCTACCTCAATTAACGACCGCTACTCCAATTATCATGCAAACGTTGATAATATTCTTGAAACCCATGACATTTTTTATTGATGTCCTTCCACTTTCCCGAAATCGAGTCTTTATCCCGATATTCCTCTACCCATCGCGTTGAAAAACGTCTTGCGAATCCTTATCCAAAAGAGAGGTAAATTTTGGTAGTTCGCTACAAAAAAAAAAATTAAAACATATATGTTAGTTACGGGTTTTTAAAAAAAACTAAAAGTTTACAAAAAAAGTTACGGATTTTAAGAAAAAAAAAACATACCAACTTCGGGATCCTCCGAAATGTCTAGCCACGCTCGGGCGAGTGCGAGCTCCTCGTCTTTGGTCCATGGTTGATACGTCTTTCTTGTTTTCAGTTTCGCCGCCACTCCCTTTTTTTATGCGACCGTTTTTTGGGTTCGGAGCTCTGGGGTGGTTGTTCAGCTTGCGTCTCCGGTACTTGCTCGGGTTCTGGTTGAGACCCCGACATACCCCCAACGCTAAAATTCAAATTAGCATATCCCATGGGACCTTGGAAGAATTTTTGGGGCATGTTTAGTAACTGCGAAAACCCCATGTTGCTCGTGTCCACATCTTGAAAGTTAAACGGTTGTTGAGGTTAGGTGGTATTTGGGCGAATAGCGTTTGGGTTGGTCGGGCAAGATGGTACACCGAAAGGTTGGCGCCATGGTTGCATTTTTTGGATTGATGGTTTAAAAAAATAGAAGGATTGTATAAAAATAGAAGGATTGTATAAAAGTAGAGTGAAAATGGGTATGAAAAATGTAAAAGGGTGAGGTTTATTTATATAGGTAAAAAAAGTTAATTTTTTAAAAAAAATAGCCAACGGCTATTATTTTTTGACCGTTGGAAATTTGAGTCATTACCTTTTTTTTTAAATGCCACGTGTCATGCTACAATTGGCCAGCCTACCCTTTCACCCACGCGAAATATTTGGCTCAACCCCCTTTAACGCCCCTTTAACGGGCAGGGGGCGGTGTTTGCAGGTGAACGGGGCGCGAAAATGCCTCTTTCACGCCCCATTCGCTAGCCACTACGCACGGTCTAACATCTAATGGGTTAGGATGTGTAACCCTAAAAAGCTTGCTTGGTGACTGAAGAAAATTGCTCCTCTGTCTTCCCTTCTTTAATCGATCTGATTCCGGGTTTCAACTTTAAGGCAAACTACAGTCTCGATCGCTCCTCTGTCCATTCTTCTTCAGTCGAGCTCTCCATTAAGAACTCACGTTCGGTAAGTGGTTGATGAAATGTCTCAGTGAGTACATATTTTGAGTTTATCAATGGCTCTTGTATCTGTGTTTTTAGTCACTTTGTATAATGATTGTTGTTGAGATTAATCACTAAAACTGTTCATCTTAATGGGTATGCAAGAAATCTTAAAGATACTTTACTATCTCAACCACTACTGTAGGTTTTTTTTAACAAGGAAAACTAGTTTGTTGAACTTAATGTAATGGATAATATGTTAATGTCATGTGCTATATATCTTTTTTTGTGATTTTAGGTTTTTAGCATCATTTATTGCCCCAAAATTTATAGGCCAAAAGACTATAACTATACGCTTTGAAAATTGTTTGGTGGTTTTTTTTCTTTTAAATCACTATGAAAATTGTATAGTGTAGAAAAGTTGGGTGTTTTCCTACTAAATCACTATGACTTTTAGTTCAAGTTTTTATTTTACTATAAGAGTGACCCAAGCTATTCAAAATTTCAAGTGTTGTTAAAACAAAAGAAAATGACTCACACTTGATCCGTTGACCAGTGGCGGATCTAAAAACATTTTTCAGTAGTAACGTTTTTCATTTTAGTAGTAACGTTTTCCAAATTTCGTAAAAAAAAAACCAAATTTTCCACTACGTGCGCGAAGTTGAGCCGCAACGTCCGCACCCCCTCCTAGCTAGCTACATCCGCCCCTGCCGTTGACATTTTTAGTTTGTTGTTAAATTGCCAAACTTTTGAATCAAAAAGCTTCAAAATGCAAACTTTAATTTGTTTTACTATATTTATTTGTAGGAGATAGAATATGTCGAATAACACTGAGTTTGAAGATGAAGTTAATTCCTTTAATTCGAGTAGGGATCATTCAATAGTTTGGAAATATTTTGATAAGTCACCGGTTGAACAAAATGGGGATAAAAAGGCAACTTGTACCGGTTGTGGAAAGGTGTTTAGTGCTAACATGGAAACATCTAACATGAAAAAACATCTTCCCAAGTGTTTTGATCTTGATGAACCCGGACCACCAAAAAAGCGTGCCCCATTAGATCAAACAATGTATAGGGAGAAATTAGCGTACTCTATCATTAGACACAACTACCCTTTCAGCTACGTTGAACATCAGGCAACAATGGATTTGCATAAGTTTTTACAACATGATGTGAAAACCATAACCAGAAACACTACAAAGAATGATGTGCTAAAAATATATGAAAGGAAGAAGATAATTCTTAAAGAGGAGTTACAAAAAGTTTCTAGTAGAATATGTTTGACAACTGATTTGTGGAGTTCCATCACAACAGATGGATATATGGCATTGACAGCTCATTATAACGATGATAATTGGGTTTTAAGCAAAAAGTGTTGAACTTTAAAGTTATACCACCTCCACATAGTGGTAAACTACCAGTTGAGTATATGATTAATTTTTTAGCTGATTGGGGTATTGAGAAGAAGGTGTTTACGATCACATTTGAAAATGCTAAATATAATGATGTTTTCGTGGATTCTTTAAGCATACACTTTCGTTTGAATAATGTTTTAGTTTGTGAGGGGGATTTTACACATGTGTGTTGTTGTGCACATGTGTTAAATCTTATTGTTCATGGGGATTGAAGGTAATTGAAGGAGCTATTGAGATGGTTCGAGAGTCGGTTAAATTTGTTAGAGGAAGTTCTGGTAGAAAATATAAGTTTGCATAATGTATTCACCAACTTTCATTAAAATGCAGGAAACTTATGCGACAAGATATTGTAACTAGATGGAATTCTGCATATCTTATGCTTGATAGTGTTGGCTTATTGTAAAGCTTATGCTCGATCAAAACTAGTTGAATCTAGTTACAAGACTTTTCCATCAGAGGAGGAATGGACAAGGGTGGAAACCATCACAAGTTTATTGAAATCGTTTTATAATATCACAACTTTGTTTTTGGGTAGCTCTTATCCTACCTCCAACTTATATTTTCATAATGTGTGGAAGATTCAAAAGTGTATCGAAGACCAGATCAACCATGCTGATAATATGATAAGTGACATGGCAAAAGAAATGAAAAAGAAATTTGATAAATATTAGGAAAGTTATAGCATGATATTGTCTTTTGCAGTTGTTCTAGAACCACGATATAAGTTTAAGGTTGTTGAGTTTTGTTTTAAAAAACTTAAAATGACAGATGAAGTATGTAAAAAGAAATCGAAGATTATTTTCAATGGTATGCATAAGTTGTATGATAAGGAGTATGGTATTTTCATGTGATCATTTGGGTAATTGGGTCTGTGCACAACATGTCGACACATTTTGGCTTGGAATTCAGGCGATCTTTTACACCTTAGGTGTATAGGTCGAAAAAGAATTGAAGTGGTGACGTTGTATATTAAGCTAGCATCTTGCTAGTATATTGGTTTGTACATATTAGGTGATGGAATAAAATTGTTTGCCGATCAAAAAAAATATGTCCGCATTTTTTATTTTTTACTTATTTTATTTTATTTTTTAAATTTTTAATTTTTTTATTTTAAAGTTTTATTTTTTATATTTTATTATTAGTTTATTTTTAATTTTCAATTATTTTAGTTTTAACTTATCCTAACCCAAACCCATTTTGACCTAAACACATCTTGACCCAAACCGATTCTGACTTTTTTTTTAATATGTCCATTCTAACTTAAAACCATTCTAACCAAAACCCTTCTTGACTTATGACCCAAACTCACCCAACTTGCCTACTTTGCCAGGTCTTAAAAGTATCAAAAATAATATTATTTAATTAAAAATGAGAGAAAAAATGTAGTTATTTTTAGTGTAATTATAGAGATGAAGATGAAGATGCTAATATGAATGCTCTAAGAGCATTCGAATCAGTATCTCCGTCTGCATCTCTGTAATTACACTAAAAATCACTCCTTTTTTTTTCTCATTGTCAATTAAATAATATTTTTTTATACTATTATCGCCAAAAGTCCCTTTTTATACTAAAACATGAAGCAACTAACATCCCGAGATATCCGGGATTGCATATACTAGTTCCAAGTAGCCGTTGCAAGTCCTTCCCCATTCACACATCTTCTAACAGGTATCAACTAATGTACATACCCTGGTCCCCACACTTTTGGGGTGCCACCTCATTTCAAGGCAAAGTACCCTAGAATTCCAAAATCAATGGCGATACCCTATGGTACTTTTCTTAATAATATATATGTATGTATATATAGTATTGAGATCATTTGGGAACTCCCTTGAGTTGTGAGAACCATAGGAACTAACTTTATAACCACACACTTATTTTAATAAAAAATGAATATGTGATTTAAAATTAAACAACAATAAAATATTGAATAAAAATTAATATACTTACATGGGTAAAAATCCTTTACACCGGTGTAATTCGACGTAGATTCATGTATTTTTTTTCTTTTTTTTACAGCGGGGTTTACGTGTTTTTACACCAGTGTGCAAATTTTTTTTCCCATTTTACGTCGAGTTCTCGTGAGTTCTCAATGGATCTTAACCCTATATATATATATATATATATATATATCACTTTTTTAACTCATTAAAATTTAATAAAAAGACATTAATACTTATTAAACATAAAATTACATAATTAAAATAAAAAACATAATTAAACTAGAACAACACACTAAAACTAAAGTTAAACTAAAAAAACACACTTAACCTAAAAATATAAAAAATAATATAAGCGAGTCTTCAACAAATCTCACGTGAAGTTGTGCGGAAACTCTGAACGTGACGACATTGCTACTCAATTTGAGTGAGCCCAATGGCCACGTCTTCATGTGTGTTCGCACCCTCCTCTGCCATTGTTCGGCGGTTTGTGTGTTGAAGCGCTCGCACTTCTTGTACAGGCCGTCTCACTTCCAGTGAAGTGAATCCACCTTCCGGTTTGTGTCACCAACTAGCTCCTTGAAGTGAGCTAGGACACATGGCCAAAGGAATGACTGCGGTGGTGTTGGTGCATCCTTCACTTTGGTGTACGCGGTCACTAAAGCGATCTCCTCCTCTTCCATCCAACGAACCATGGTGGTGATGGTGTGTGGGGTTAAAATTGGTAAAGTTTTGAAGGCGATGGTGGATCTCGCTAGGCATGGTAGGTGAAAATGGGCTACAATTGTGTTGTATTTATATAAAGATTTAAGTAAGAAAAATAATTCTTCTAACCGTTACTGCATGGTCAATGGCAGAAAGGTCAAAAAATAACTATTGCATTCAACCGTTGCATCTCGGCAAGGAGCAACCGAGCTGCATGGTTTTTCAATGAAACCGAGGGGGTGGCGGCGGTGTTACCATTTGGCAATGGTAACCGAACCCCCTTGCCGAGGAGTGCCCAGTCCACCTTTACGGAGGACTTGATGTGAATGTTCTAAGAGATATAATTCCAATAATCTAAGATATATAATAAAGCGTTTGGGATGAGGATATATGTCCTTTGGTGAGGTCATCTCCACCCTTGAATTCCCGCAAAAAAAATTGTGGTTTTAAATAACCTAATTAACGCAATATTTATTAATTTATATTCGTTATCTTTATTCTTATTGTGACACTCGGCATATTCAGGTTAACATTTTACAAACATATAAGTCTACCTTAGCGAAAAACATTTATCAAACGTACTTAACAAAGTCAGTTGAGTCGGGTTACATTACGTAGTGTCCAGGGCTCAATGATTCGGAAGATCATTGGGGTTATCACACGCACACACGAGTCATGAGTCCCGTTGTTGGTGAATCACATGAATTAGATTAAGTAATAAACATGAATTGAGATATATATGATGTGTGATGTGCAAACACGTGTTTGAATGATGATTATATGATTATATATGCTTAACATATGTTAGGATTGCATGTTCATGTGTTAGGATGTGTTAAAACGTGTTTAAACGACAAAATCAAAGAAAACCGGGAACCAACATATTGGTTCGACCCATGGGGGTTCGAACCAACATGTGAACCACACATTCAAACTCATTCGACCATTTTTCAAACTCATTCGACCCTGCAAGGGTCGAACGAACATGTAGTATAAATACCATACTTTGCAATTTTCATCTTTCACAAACCCTAACCGCCTCTAAGTGCTCTCTCTCGACCTTAAACACTAGGGGAGGAGTTTTGACCTTGTTTTTCAGATCCTAACCTAGAAATAACATCTACATCATAAACAAGAGAAGATTCAAGGTGTGTTCTTGATCTAAAACCTTTTTAATTAATTTTCATTCGTTTTTCTTAAACCCCAAGAGTCCAGATCTGATTCAAACATGTTTTCATGGATAAAAACCTTTCTAACTCCTTTCTAAACAAAATCCTCTCATCAATAATGAGTTTTTATGCAAAATACATGTGTTAATGATGTTAAATGATGTGTTAGGGACTTGTATGCATATGTTTGATGTTCGGATGATGCATAAATGATTTAATGATGTTTATTAAACTGTTCTAGATGGTGGTTTAGGATTATTATTGGTTGTTATTGATTATTATTGATGTCTTGCCCATTTTGGGGGGTTTTGTGTTAGATCTAGGGTTTGATTCATGATGTTATTGTTGATGAAATGATTAGGGGTTTTCTTACACATGATAATCTGAGCATATTGAGCTAATTGATTGATAATTTCGATAAGTTTCCATATCGGGTAAAGATTGCATGCATATGTTGTGACATCTCCATAATTTGCTATTTTGGATAACTTGTAAAACGGACAGATTTCTGGATAAAATTGATAGGGTTTTGTGGGGCTATGTTAATGATAGTTGACTGCTATGATTGGCGATGTTTCGCGATGTTTTCGGACTGTTTAGATGCGATTTGGTCGAATGAACTTGATTGAAGGTCGAACGAACATGATTTAGGTCAAATTAACATGTGTTAGGGTTGAATTAACATGTGTTAGGGTGGAATGAACATGTGTTTGGTAGAATGAACTTGTGCATAGGTCGAAGGAACTTCATGGAGGTCGAACCAAGACCCAAATGGGTCGAACCAACTTCAAAAATATGCTGATTCAACCTTACAACTTGATATGTGCAATTTTTTTTACGCAAACTAAGTGTTTTATACTTGAAACTTGTGTGTTAGCCTTATGTACTTGATTATTTGATGTAATGGGTCACCAATGGGATTTCGGGTCTGTCTGGAATGTCCGGTTAACGTTCAAACACACTTTTAAACACGCGTAGTCAAGATCTGGACAATCGGGGACTAGTTAACCTTTGGCTAGTAGTCAACACACTTATGTAAACTTATTATAGGTCGCCATTAGTTTGGACTATCAAACACGTGTAGGATTTCTCTTTAATTGAAGACGAAACCTAAGGTGAGTTCACGACCACTTTTACCAGTTTTGTTTTTCGGGGGAGAAACACGCTTACACATTTTGAATTCACAAAATCATGTTATACTATGGTTATCATTATATTACTATACGACTCATCTAAATACCAAGGAAACCACTAATACGGTATGTAGCGGGGAAATGTGGATAGATCTATTGGGCCTGACAAACCCCACTCGAACGGCCGAAGGCCGGGCGGGTGCATAATGTCTTGATCACACAGGGCCTACCGGAGATGACGGTAGTCTGAAGGGTACACATTATGGAAACACACAGTCTGCAATGGTTTCAAACGTATTAGTAATATACTTAACGCCTAGCTAGCGTTCACACAACATAGTAGTAACATTATGGTTTTAAAGGACTGACGAATGTTTATTGTGAAACCTGTGAACTCACCAACATTATATGTTGACATTTTTAACATGTTTTCTCAGGTCGCTAAAGTTAGCAGCAGTCGGATTAGGCGCACGGAGTCGCACTTGCGTCTAGGATCATGTCTTGGGTGTCAAAACTTTAAACATATGTTTTATCTTTACATGGTTTTGTAAACGTAAATTGCTTCCGCTGTATTTGAGATCATGGTTTTTGATTATTGCATTGTTTGGTTTATGGTTTCTTAACTCATATAGTTGTTTTATTGTGACCGTTGACTTGGATCCTAGTGTGTCATGCGCTCCGGGGTAAAACTCCGCAAGTGGAATTTGGGG
>JAUTDX010000975.1:0-64561 GCA_030844895.1 Ambrosia x helenae
TAGATTATAAATAAATGCTTACATAATTCTCTCATTCTGAGGGGTATCAAACGTCCCCTACCTTCCTGTATGTCCAGTTACGGTATGCTTCATACCGTTTGGTGTCCTGTTTAACATTAAAAGTTAAATTATAAGTTAAATAAACATTATTGTCTATGTATATGTGTGTGTATACCTTTTTGTAACAGTGACTGGCAAAAAGAGCTCGTTCCACCTTGGTATGTGTTCGACTTGTTTTTGGCAGGAGCTTTGTTATATCAGACTTCTTCTTATGCTCTGGACTGCAGAAGTGATCAACAGCTCGAGTCCAGTTTTCCGGTTTCATACCCAGGGGGGATTTTGCCGTGCTAACTCCACATCCCCATCATCTCCTAACACCCGCAAATAATAATCCTTTGCTTGGTGTTTGCGGTCGCTGTACACTTTCTAACAACCGCCATAATGCCTCCTTGTTTTTTTAGTGGCAAGGAGATCGTCATCAACAGCTTTGAAATCCAAGTTGAACTCGCTTTAATAATTAAATAAACAAGCTAGTCAGATAGAAAAAAATCAACAATAACATGTAGAATATATTTTTACAAATCACTAACCTTTAAAATTATCAACCAGTAATGTTAGTATTGTTATCTGTCACCCTCTTACTAATATTAGATCCGAAACCCATCTGGTAGTTTAACATTTTTTATAAACTGACAGAAACTTCTCGGTCACGTCGGGTGAATGAGTATTTTGGGTGTGGGCAGGTCCACTTGGTTCCCCTTTTTTTCAACCATTGCGTCTTTCGAATTTTCAGCTTCTTTAAGTCTTTTCGTGCATTTGAGTTGTCTTTCGTTTGTAATTCATCAAAAGAGTACCAAGCAAGCTGTCGCACACATTTTTCTCGATATGCATAACATCTAAGTTGTGCTTCAACTGCAGAGAAGACCAATACTCTAATTCAAAAAATATGGTCTTTTGGACCAGTTCAACTCGAAGTCTTCCCGATTAGGGTTAGCACCTCCAAATTGTGGATGCTTTCCTGGTAGGCGATTGAGTTGAAGAGCATGTTGAGCATCTATGTCAGCGGGACTAAACTATCTCGGGGGGGGGGGGGGGGGTTGTCTCGGTACCCCGTTAAACTCAAAACTTCTTCTCCAATGATGGTTTGCATCTAAGAATCGCTGATAGCCTACATATATGCATTTACCTATTACAAGCATTGAAGAGGTGTCTTCGTTGCAAGTCAGCATGCTTTGTATCCCAGCCCGCTCCAACCTAGTAGACTGCTACGGGCTGGAAAGTCACTTATAGTCCATAACAACGCCGCCTCCATTGTGAAGTGCGTGTTTGTCCCAGCGTCTTTAGCACGTATGCCTGTCTACCACAAATCCTTAAGCTCATCCACCCAACGTCCTAAGGAAAACGTCCATGTCCTTCCCAGGGAATTTATCGCCAGGAATCAACAAGGTCAACATAAATGTGGACTCTTTCATGCATAGCCATTGAGGCAGATTGTATGTGATGAGTATAACCTGCCAAGTTCTATGAGTCGAGCTTTTGATGCCGTAAGGATTAAACCGTCAGCTGCAAGTCCTAGGTGAACATTCGGGGTTCACTCGAGAAGTTAGGGTACCTTAGATCAAAGTCCTTCTATGAAGATCCATCAACTGGATGACGCATAATACCATCTTCTGATCGTCCGGTACTATGTCATATCATATCTTTTGCTCGTGTGCTTGAGCCATACAAGCGTCGTAGTCTAGGGTCAAACGAAACTATCGCAACACCTTGTGAGGTACCTTCTTGCCACGTGTGTCTTTATTTACCTACCGACTCTCATTACAAACTGGACAGTTCTGCAACGACTGATGTTCTTTCCAGAAGAGAGCACAATCCAATTTTACACACGTCTATCATCTCATATCCCAAACCAGTCTTCTTTAATATCTTTTTGGCTTTGTAATGCGAAGGGGGACCTTGTTACCTGCTGGAAGTACAGACTGGAAAAACCCGAGAAGCTCATCAAACAAATTATTAGTCCATTTGTGCCTTACCTTCATATTCAAAAGATTGATATAAAGTCAAGGGAGGAATAATCAGTACCCTAGGATATATTTCTGATTCGACTTCATCTATCAGGGCTTCAAACTCATCACGAACATCACTACTCTCTGTATCCAAGCCCCTTCGTTAAGGTCTGTATCCTCTTCCATACGATCCTCTTCCATACGCTCCGCTATAAGGTCTGCGATAACGTCATTCATATCGCTTCTTCCCCTAACCTCATCTACAACTACAGGGAGACGCGTATTGGATTTTCACCGTGATAGATCCACAGCGTGTAATCTTCATCAAAACCATTTATACGAATATGATATGTCATTGTTATGAAGTCTATTGAAGTTAGAAATATTACACTTTCTACACGGACATCTAATCGTTCCATGTGAGTTGACGAATGGTTTGGCATACTCAATGAAATTGTCAATTCCTTTTGGTACTCAACGTCCAAATGGTTCTTTATAAACATCCAGCTTTTATCGATCGACATGATGATATGGACTGAAACATAATTTGGGTTTGAGGCACGATAATTTAAATGAAACATATTATTGACACCTAAAGGGTAGGCTGCTAAACCCACTTTTTGAATACCTAATCTCATATATTCATGTGTATTTAATGATTGTTTGTTTAAGAAAAATTCGGCAGCATTTTCCCCTTAGCCCCGAAGTACATAATATAAATATATACCCGAGGAGCAAAGAGGAAACGCCAACCGAATCTTTTCAAAAACAAACAGTCATGTAGTACACATTCACATCCCAAATGAGATAAAGTATTCAAAAAGCAGTCCCAAAATGGGAGTACCCGAAATTAATTACTACCTCAATTTCAGGCGAGTATTTTTATGCTCAATATGTTTTAAATGGGGGATTCATTTTCGGGCATGTCTTTCTAGTTTCAATGTGTATTAACATATAAATATAAACAAACATACACTCATACATACATACACGCATAGATACATACACTCATACATACATACATACATACATACACGCATACATACGTACACTCGTACATACATAGATACATACATACACTCATACATACATAGATACATACATACACGCATACATACATACACTTATAAATACATAGAGACATAGATACATACATACACTCATACATACATAGATACATATAGACATACACTTATACATACATGCATTCATACATACATACACTCATACATACAATATACTCATACATACATACATACATGCATACACTCATACATATATACACGCATACATACATACACTCATACATACATACATACATACATACATACATGATAAAAGATATTTGGAAACCCACTCGAATTGGAGAAACCCTTGGCACCCCTATGTAAAAACATTATTTTTTCCTTATTTTTTCAGCATAGCTTTATATTCAATTTTATTAGTTTCGGTAAAAAAAAATCAAAAAAGCACCGAGTAGATAATTTTGTTACACATGTGTTACACAAACTCGAATTTATCATACGTCAGCATTGTTACATATGTAAAAAACATGTTACATAATTTTTTTTAAAAAAAATCTACTCGGCGCTTTTTTGATTTATTTTGGCCGAAACTCATAAAATTAAGTATACAAGCTATTCTAAAAAAATTAGGAAAAAATAATGTTGTTATATAGGGGTGCCCAGGGTTTCTCCAACTTAAGTGGGTTTCCACAGTATACTTAGCCTATGCATACATACATATATAAAAATAAAAAAAACAGAAAAAAAAATAAAAAATAAAAAGAAAAAATTAAAAAAATATATAAAAAGTATAAAAACAGAATACATACCAAATACACACTGTATACTACATATTTACTTACTTACACAGATATATATATATATATACACAAACCTAATTAAAGCATAAAAATATAAAAAAAAACAATTAGGGGCGGCGACAAACTTCATGTTCTTCCCTGGATCGGTCCTTTCCTACAAACACAAACAAATTATCAAAAAATAAAAAAAATTAACCGAAAAACAGAAAAAGAACTGAAAAAAAAATTAAAAACAGAAAATAAACAAAAAAAATAGAAAATAAACAAAAAACAGAAAAAAACTGAAAAAACAAATAAAAAAAAGAAAATAAAAAAAATAAAAATTAAGTAAAAAACAAAATAAAAAAAAACACAAAACAAAATAAAAACGAAAAAAAAAGAAAAAACACTGTAAATGTACTTACGAGAGGGAGAGGGGAGACGAGAGCAGAGGGAGAGATCCGATGGTCGGGGTTGCTCGGTGGTGGTGGGTTGCTCGGTGGTGGGGTTGCTCGGTGGTGGTGGGAAAGATTGAGGGAGAAGGAAGAAGAGGCAGGTGAGGGAGAAGGAGGGAGATGCAAGAGAGGGATGAGAGCAGAGAGATCAGAGACTTTAAGGTGAAAAGAAAGAGAGGGAAAGAAGAAGGAGAAGGCGGGTAGGTTAAAACTTTTGGGGACCTTGGGGTCGCCGCTAATAACATTGATACGATGTAATTTTGACCGTTGATCTTCATTTGATCAACGGTTTTGCTTAAAATTGGCCTTTAGCGGCAACACTTTGGTGGATTGTCGCTAAAGGGGTCGCCGCTGAAGGTCAAAATTCTTGTAGTGAACATGCATAACCGTCATATATCATTCATTTTTTAGGACTTAAAAATAAAGGAAAATAATATAGATTGACCAATTTTTTGTTTCTTTCTCTTCTCACTTGAAATTAAAAAAGATATATATAATTTGGTTGTTCGTTTGTACATAGTCTATACATAGATTTTCATCAACCACGCAAATGCAGATCTATTTTTGATCAATCATTTTCAGTTTTACTTGTCACCGATCATCTAAGTTACTACTGATCCTAAGTAGTATTAATGTTTATTTCAATCTTGTATGTGGGTCTTAAAGTCATTTATACTAAGCGACATTGATGTCACTGAAAGTACTTACAAACTTTGGTCACAATATGTTAGAACGATCATAAGAGGTTTAGTCGGTGTTTGAGATTGACTTTCAAAACTCTTTATTGACTTCTTCAGGAAGCCAATAAGTCAATAAGCTGTTTGTGAAATCTGTAGGATCGATCGACACAAGAATTGACTATCGCGCGCGTATCGGATCAAGGGCGGAATCAACGATCCTGTTAGTTGTTATAGGTGAGTGTTTATGATTAATAATAATAATAATAATAATAATAATAATAATAATAATAATAATTAATAATAATAATAATACAGTATTACACACACAAAAACACACAAAAAGGGTTGACTTGTTAATAGAAATGGCAAAAGTTTCATATAAGCTAAGGAGGCATGGGATATTTATACTGCTCTTCATACACCTTCATGTTATGCACACTTATGCCTTCATACATGTGGGGGGGAGGGGGGTACATGTATGGCCCTCATCTCATACATGTGAGGGGACATGTATGGGATAAGTAGGAGGTGTATGTTACAATAGCAATTCACAAAAATACCCCTAAGCCTATAATACTATCCAAACAAACCTAAAACATGATAAAACGAGGTCCGAATAACATATCCAAGCTAGGGACATATCCGAATGATGCATTTACAAATCACTTTTGGTTTTGGATTTTCAATAAGGGTGGGAAAAGCTGTTTTCAAGAAGTCAAAAAATCCTGACTTTTGGCTTTTGGTCATTTTACACTAATAAGCACTTTTTAAAAAAACAATTTATTGACTTATTGGCTTTTCTGTAACATTCGGCCCCTCTCACCACCAATATTGTCCGCTTTGCCCCGATGGGTTACCCATCCAGAGCTCACAGATTTGTTTTTTGTTGCCCCGAAGGTGACTTCCCAAATTCCCAAGAGGTCACCCATCCTGATACTGCTCTCACCTGAGCACGCTTAACTGTGGAGTTCTCCTCTCATCTACTAACATTAAGTCCCAAAACGCGTTGGTGATTTAAGAGGCATTGGATTACATATGAACCAAGGATCTCTCCTGACCACAGTAAATACCACAAAAGCTAATCCACACTTTTTTAAAAACTATTTTTTTAAAAAGCCATAAGTCAATAAACACTCTTTTAACCAAAGCACTTTTAGAATTAAATAAACAATCCCAAACAACCTCTAAATTGGTCAGATTTGGTTATACTATAACAATGAATCCTAACTAGTCTTAATGGACAAATTTAATTGTCATAAGTTATAACACATTTTAAAATAATATATTCAATTATAGTATATTGTGGATCATATCAATCTAACTAGTTTTCTTTATAATTTTAGTGAGTTGTAATGTGTCATGTATTATACATGTTTCCTTATTTATTAGTAATACATGTTACTTAAGGTTATCTTTTTTTTTTACTTAATATGCACTTTATGCTTGGATACTAAAATCATGTGTTATGGTGTTTTATTAGCTATGTTAAAAATAACAAAACGAAAAATAAAAATAAAAATTTTGTAAAACAACTATACCTATTAGCAATATAGAGAATAGTAAGAAGAATGAGAGAAGTATGTTCTTATTGATGTACATAGATGAGATACAAATTCCACTATATATAAGGCATATACATTAATACTAAACTAATTGGGAGATGGGAGTTATGTATGTGGAGAGTCACCATAATAATGCATTTATAACACTCCCCCTTGACTATCTACATGATGGATTACTATAGTATATTATTTTTTTTAATACGCTTGGTGATGTTGCCTTGTTAAAAACCTTGCCAGGAAAACCCAGTGGGATAAAACCTCAGCTAAGGGAAAAGGAGTGCAACACGTATTTTCTCCCCCGATACTTCTGGATCAGGTGTGTTGCCTCGTTAAAAACCTTACTAAGAAAACTCGATGGGACAAAACTTAGTGAAGGGAAAAAGAGTGCAACGTGTCGAATACTCCACCTCATTTTAATATGTATCATTTGAATGATGGTGTCGATCTTCTAAGAAAGTTTCTCAAAGTTTTGTAGTCAATGATTTACGTTCTTGGTCACTTGACGTGAAAATCTTTAAGTTGAATCATTGATGTATGATCTTCATTCCAGAATTTTTGTCCCTGCTCTCGTAAGTGCAATTCTTTAAGTTGAACTAATGTTGCCTCCTCTCGTAAATAATGTCACAAGATCAACAAGTGTGTTGTGTTATATTCCCTGCATCTACAAGACTAACCAAACTTGTTTGCTTGGGTTAGTGAAATATAATCAAATATTGCTCATACCTAAAGTATTTGTTTTAACTCATTCCGGTGTCTCCTTACTTGACATAGACTATATTATGATAATAAGTTCATGTGGAAGATATAATAATCATGCATAACTAGCAAGACATATACTAATGTATATATATATATATATAACTATGGTACTTCTAGAGTGAAAATCTCTACTTTGGTAGGAGATGAAATGAATAATTTTCCATATCAAGTAATTAGAGAACCTTTAATGTACTTTAAAAATGAATTATGTCCATTGTAAAATGTCCCAACATATTTTCAAGATATACTTTGAAGGATTGGTAAACATATCATTACATATATACTCGAATTGTAGGTCAAGCAACAAGTGCATTATGTCAAGGACTTCCAAAAATCCCCCTTTTAAAAGTTCTACAGAGTCTCTTATAATGCTCAGACATTATCACTGTAAACTGCGAGTGAACTTTTAAAAGAGAACTTTTGATACAAGCTGGATAATACAATCAAACTTATGTTGCTCTTTATCGGGATATCTCATGAGTTTAAAACACCCAACCCCCTTATTTTAGTCCATACATATTATATTACCTTTACATAATACTTCTTAAGGTATTGATATCAATGATGCAGGCATCATCAATCCATCGAGGACTTTTCCATCTTGACCAATTACACAAGTTCATTAACTCTTCAATTGGAAGAACAATAACAATAACATCTATTTCTCCAATATATATTGTACCATTCTTATACATTAAAGTATCATAATCACCAGGTTCAGTTTATCACCTGTGGTGTATTGGTGCACAATAATTACATCCTACGATGTTTCATATTACCTTTTAAGCACTCAGTTGCTTTAGCATACTCATAAAGAGTTCCACTTATATTCAATTCAATCAAATAACAAACATAACGTTTTCATAATTGAATCTATTTATTCCGATCATAACGTTCACGAGAACTTACGTTACAAGATTTTGACACATTAAATCCTTCATCAGGTATTTTTCATGTAAACTTTTAGTGTCAAGTGAATCATGATATTTATTAGACGCATTTCAATTCTCTCTTTACATTACCAAACTAATAACATAATGAAAAATCATTGTATCCACCAGGGAGAATGCATCTCCTCATAATCAATGATAGGTCTTTGCAAAATTCTTGTGCCACCAATTTTACCTTATATCATTTTCTTTTCAAATGTTGATTCGCACAAAAGACATTTTCATATCTATATGTTTTACAACTTTTGTTGCATGGACTACTGGTCCAAAACTCTCCTTTTCAATAGAGAATTCAACTCTACCGTACTTGCGTCTTTCCATTTTGGCCAGTCATTTCTTTGTATTCATTCATAGGCAGATCTTAAATCTTGATCCTCATTTCAAGCGCTACATTACATAAAATTTTTAACGACGTCGATTTTATTTCGATTCCATACATTTCGTAGACATGGTACTATATAACGAGATCTCTTTAGTTTCAGATACCTGAGGTTCTTCTGGAACCATCATGTCTAATGTCTCTTCAGGAGACTTTTTTACTATAACCTCGACTTGACCATCTTTCTTACTTGCTCCAATTTCTCGAGGACTTTTATTCTTTGGAATCGACTAGTCTACCACGCTTCAGGCGTGCAGTAGGCTTATTGCCAATATATGATTGTCCTTCCGGACACTCATCTTAAATGAAGCATTAACAGTTGGTATATGTGACTTGATTAGCTATTCATCATATTTAGGTCAGGTAATGCGTCTGGTAATTAATTCACTAATCTCTATGAATCAGTTATCCTTTGAACTTTTGATTCACATTGTTTAGTACGAGGATCAATGATATTTCATTCTAACTCATTTCTATTTCCAACTGCCTTTTATCACTCCCTGTTGTTGGGAATGTTAATCCATTGAGATGGATATCAATTAACTGAGATATAAATAAATCTCTTGTTGAAGGCTCTGTAAATCATCATATATTCCCAATCAGCTTTTAAGGTCCCATCTCCGTGCGTCGTGGTGGATCAATTTCAACATATGTTGCACAACAAAAATCTTAGATGGGCAATATTTGGTTCTTGACCAAAAACCAACTATAATGGGGAGAAACTATTACCATGTAATGGCTTGATTTGAATAAATGTTACTGCATGTAAAATCAAATGTATACATGAACTTTTGCTTTTATGATCATTGACATTGCAATCAATAGTAGACGTTTTAGTAATCATCTCAATGAAAGCAATATGTGTATGAACATAAGCTATATGAAGCTCAACACTTATTCCAATGATCATTATTATCTTGGGAATTGATTAAATATGCCAATCTAGAATAATATGTTTGCTATCTTATTAGCTAAGCCATAAATCAAGCAAACTTCAGGTTGCAAACTTGATAACTATTTAGACGATGCATCGATTTTAAATACTAAATGGAATCATTTTAGGATATGCGTATCCTTTAATCAATTCGAAAATATATAGTGATACTGACCCTACTTTATATGGCAAATATATAATTTCGCTTAAGAGCAAACATTACATGCTATGTACCAGATGAAGAATCTTTAAGTTCTTCATTATGTTCACATCATGATCGACTAGGTGTGGTCTTACCGGTCATGCCAATTAATTAAATAATTATGATCGATAAACTAAACTTCTAGTTTATGATCGAATATGTATTACTTGCATGTATGTAATACAAAATATATATATGATATGAAAAATGTATTGTAACTTCAATGTTCAAACCATCATGTTATATAATTACTCATTTTATTAGCCACATGTGGTGATCAATCTCATTAGTAACATGATCATTATTGCATTTTTGATGATCAATCTTATTATTAACTTGGCTATTATTATAATCTTTGATGGTTGATCACATTATGACCATCTTTGCAACTTTCTCAATTATCTCTATGATCATGCCAATTTCAATTATTGTTATATAATCTCATTCCCTTCAAGAAATAGGGTAAAACCAACCGAGCTTTATTATTTTCTTGGACATTAGAATATAAAGTCATTTCAAACTTTTCATACCCTTTTAATGGTATTGCTACTTCAGGAGCTTATTTGAGGTATGATAAGTAAAATTCGTTCTATCCAATTTTCCCATATAAAATTGAGAAGTAATTATATTTCCTCAATTACCATGATCATTAACTTTACACTGATCATTATATCATCACATTCACTTTAGGGGATGGATTATAACCACAAAACTTTCATGGTGGAATTATTACAACTTCCTTAGTTATATACATGATGTTTAACCTTTATAGCGATCATTTTTCATCACATTCACTTCAAGGAATGGATGACAACCACACCACTTTCATGGTGGTCATTTCAAACCTTATATATTCTTTAATAATCTTGCTATTTCAAGAGCATATTTTAAGGTTTGACAATGAAAATTATTTTTATTAAACATGTATAAATAATCTTCTCATCACATTATATAAATCTTGAAGTTGTTATATAACCGAGTTGTTATTTATCGGTCTAAAATCGTACTTCGTACAAGCTTTTCCATAGATTTATAATAAGCTTTGAGGAGTCAGACATTTCAGGTGTCATATTATATATATTAACCTTGAGCATAATTTAATCATGCTTATAATTTGTGATCATATACCACAACTTTGGTCATTTTGATGTTCTCTTCAAAAATGATAACATATGACAAAGTGTATATATAAAGTTGGATTATATAATGCATGACTTTATAACATGTCACATTAGTAAAACCACTTATAATCCGACCTTATGAAATAAGATTTTCCTCATTTGTAAGAAAAAATATATAATTTATGTACTAGTTTATCAAGATATAACCAATCTTATGCAATTCATATTTTTTATAACAAGGTTAAAATATAAGTATATGATAACACTCACATATATCATGATAAATATGGGGAGAAGATGCGAAAGACGATTTCTTAGTGGCTTTAGTAAAGAAAATGACATGGAGCGATAATGAAGTCTGGCGGGAACAGTTTATGAAGTGGGAGTCTTGGATTCCTATTAAAGTTAATCTGTTTATATGGCGAGCGGAGATGCACCATATTCCCACTAATGTGGCATTGAGCTGAAGAAACATACAGCTCCCGAATTGTGTTTGTGTATTTTGCGAGTCGAAGGAAGAAGATGTTAATCATCTTTTTATGGATTGTATTTTTTCCGTAGGGGTATGAGCTGCGATTGACAAATGGTGCAAAAACACTCCTTTAGTGGTGTCCGAATTTGAAGATTTACTTCGTATTCAGCATCAGAGGGCTGCAGACAAATGGAAGAACAAGATTTTGAGAGGCATTGTCATGATAACATGTTGGGCTATTTGGAAGGGTTGTAACGATAAGGTTTTCTCAGGTTCTAATACTAAGGTTGCGGGAGTCGTGGCTATGATCAAGTCTTGTTCATTTATTTGGTTAAAGAATAGGTCTAGGTTTTCCTCTATTCTTTGGAAGGACTGGGTGGTTTACCCTCTATATATGTTGTAATTGGTTGTTGTGGCGGTCCTCAGTTTGAGGACTTGTCCTGTTTTTAATGAAGTTCTCTTTTAAAAAAAATATATCATGATAAATATTTTGCAATTTCCAACATGATTACAAACCATCCGATAAAACAAGTTATACATATTATAGTTTCTTTTAATAATTTCCTTAAGAAAATCCCATAGTGATGATCTTCTAACATAAACCATCACACATCTTTCAACATCAACTAACTGACTTCTTTCATACCGTTGTTCTTACTTGAGCCATAATGAAAAAAATATGTAAGATTATTTTTATGCGATCTCAAATCAATTATATAAATATGATACAAAAATATATCGTATAATATTACAATCATAAAAAAAACACATATCTTGTTATAACATATCATCATCATACAAATAATTATTGCAACAACAGTTTTATTTATCCAGAATGCAATTCTTATTTGGATTAACTGTAGGAGTAATAAACTTCAAATTAAAATATAAGATTCGTTCTAAAGGAACTGAATTTAAAAACGAAAAGAATTTTGATGGAATGATAATTAAACATTCTTCATTGGTCATATATTTCCAACTAAAAATTTAGATAAGTTATCATTCTAATAAGTCTAATAGCAGTGCTCACTATCAAACAATGAATTATTAGTCCCCCACTAATTTTTAATCCGTGTAAAACATATTAACTATATATAGTATTTAAAATGTAATTATATTATATGTTAATTTGTGGATGTTGATGAATAGTAGTTCTATCGTTTTGAAAAGCTAGTATATATCAGTTTGTTTGGTATTTGTAACAAACGAGCATGTTGTGCAGTTGGTTGGGTTGTGTTTTGTGTGACATGTTTCGCCGGTTCGACTCCTGTGTCAAGCATTTTTTTTATCTTTTTTTAAGCAGTAAAAAAACAAATATCAAATGTGGTTTACACGTGTTATGTTCCAAGTCTGGCCACGTTTAGTTAAGGGTGAGTAATTGTTCCACTTTCAAAAACTTGTATATATAACCCGGTTTCATCAAACCAAAATTTTGTTTTCGTCAAAGCTCGTATCGTACAAGAACTGAATTGTAGAAAAGGTATAATTTCGAACCAATGGTGATGATTTTAGTCTGCATGTTGTGTCAAGGTTTCAAATTTGTTGTTGTTAGTTATTGTTGAAAATATGTTGTTTTAACGTGTTCTTCAAACGGTATATGTTGTTCAGAATGTGTGTGGAATCGACTTTTCTTAGCTTTTTTTCTTATTGTACCTGTGTAGCTTTTGAAATGGTGAAATGCAGAAACAAAGATTTTTATTTGAATAAAAAAGGGGTGTTTGAAAGTTGAAATTCTGTGTTTTTTGCATGGACAATGTTGTGTTGTTGATGATTCAGTAAAATGTATTTTCTGGGTTTGCATGCACACTTGGTTTAAGTTCAGAGGCTTTATGAGCAGTAAGGTTTGCTAGAATATTAAAAGTCATCTTCAGCTTAAAATATTTGCATAACTATTTGGTATTGCTCGGATTGATAACATTATAAAGTTAATGTAATTATTAGTTAACATATTATGTAAGGATGAGAAGTCACAAAAGAGTGAGAGTCTGCGAAAATATTTTCATTTCATGTTTTCGGGTTATTGGATTGTGTAGGCGATATTATCGTTTTTATGTTGAAGCGATTGTACCTGACTATACGCATTAGCCGATATGTGGAAAGTGCCTGTATGGCGAGATGATTAAATCAGAATTAGGCGATATGTGGAAATGGAATTTGACATTAGTATATGCAGCTGATTTTAAGCATTAGGTGACATTTGCGACATGTATGTTACTTTAGGTTTTTAAGAAAAAAGAATTTCAGCAATGTGGTTCATGTGTTTGGGTTTTTGAGTGTTTATATAGTGTTTTTGCTTTGAATATTTATATAGTGTTTTTGCTTTGAATATTATGCAGCTGACTATATGCATTAGGCGAGATGGCATTACGCGACATGTGAAAATTATTAGGTTGACTATTTTGACATACAAAAACATTATTTTGAAATCGCTACTCGACACATGGCAGAAACCAAAGTTAGCTTTGAAGGCATCATATGTAATATTTTTACACACAGTAAACAACGTATAATGCACAAATACATATTACAATTAAGAAATAACTTTTGTTCACATCTACAGATTACATTGGTATCGTCCTCGGCATCAAAGACAGGTTTACAGTAAAACATCAGCCTTATGTTGTCGTCACTATGCGCGATCTCAGGTAACCAACGTAGGACTATTTTTGTTGTTTTAATGCGCTTTTTCCAAATACTTTACAATACGTTTTGCGCAGAAACCAAGATACAACAGTTGCCGTTTGGGAAGAAAACATGCACACGAGCAGACCGTTTTGATCGCCAACGAATAGAAAATGCAACGAAACCTGTTATCATAGCAATGACCGGTTTAAGAACTAAACGGCTTTTAGGTAACATTATCTTTTATTTTTTTTCATACCTAAATATATCAAACATTTGACCTTTCTTTCTTTTTTCAGCTTACCTGCAGCTACAAACAACCAAAGCAACATACACTTACCTGGAGCCTGAAATCATGGAAACAGAAATGCTCAAAACAATGTTAGTTGCTGTCTTTTATTTGTATTTTTTTTATTCATGCTAAAAACTGAGCCAAAAACAACACCTTTTATGCAGGTTGGTGCGTGTCGACCTTTCAAAACCCATTGTCATCCCACCAATAGAAAACACCAGTTCTATAATCGAGCTTAAACAAATGGCGAACAATGCAGTCATAGTATGATGATTTGCCTTTCTGATCTAATACATATCAACCCAACCTAACTAATTCCTGCTATTCATTGTAGGGAAAAAACTTTGTTATCAACGGGTCAATCACACGAGCTCACATTGACAAAACATGGTACTACACCAAATGCCTTAAATGTTCCGAAAAAAGTTATCCGACTTATGACAAGTGGTATTGCACACATCATGGAAATCTAGAAGACACAAATTTTATGTAAGCAACATACTTTTCAATTGTTTTCTTTAAGTTATTGTTTTAATATCCTTGTATTTACATCTTGCTAAAATATCCAGGTACCGTATTCCAATTACCATCGATGATAAAACAGAATTCTTGGACGCAACTGTGTTTGACAAAGCTGCCACACAACTGTTAGACATCCCGTGCAAAGAAATGTTCACCAAAGTTGATGCTCGCACAACCATACGCAACAAAATTATAGCCAAGCCGGTCCAATTTACAATCAGAGCAGGAAAGGACGATCGCACATCTTTAACAACCTATTCGGTCAATAATGTTGTTTTCCTCCAACAAGACAAAACTATAAACATCACTTCTACCAATGCCACTCCAGGTTAGTATTTATTAGTTCACAATTTCATTTGTTGCTAGACCCTTCTTATAACATACAGGTTAGTATTTATTTTTCTAAGAATCATATTTATAGGCTATTCAATTATAGATCTGCTGTGTATTCACACCCTTTTTTTATAAACTATACATGGGAATCGCGCCAAAAGACCGGCCACCGACAGTTGAAGCCTGTTACACTGCTGTTTTGAAACCTTGTGTCACCTAATCTTGGCATCTTTTGTTTAAAATAAATGTTAGTTTCGTACTTTGTTTCTGTCCAACTTATGCTGCTGAATAAACGCAGCACAACACTTTATAACTATGGGAGCGCCTAAGTTTAGCGCTTTTTGCTCATTATCAAATGTGGTTCTATGTTATATTCTCCTACTGTGGTTAATGATTTAGAACAACAAATGGTTTGTGGTTTTACTTAAATGTCAGGAATATTGCAGAATAACAACAAGCAGGTTCGCAAAAATAAACAATTGCCGGTTAACAGTGGATCTCAATATTTCGCAAAAAATGTCCATAACCGTGTCCAACGGTTGCGCAACGCGCAACCCGGCATCCTACTAGTTATCATAAAGATCACATGAGTTAAACATAATAGCTTCTAATCGACTTTTATGCTTTACGGTTTAGTCACATGATTGTTTATTCATGACAAATTTCACGGATTATTAAACAACACATAAGACATAATTGTATAATAAAAATATTAATCTCGATTTAACCTAAAATTGTATGAATTACAATATGGATTGTGTTGAGAGAGTTAACAAAAACAAAATAACTAGAACATGTAGACTTACCATATATTAATATGATCTAACTCCAAAAGCAACTCGTACTAATAACGTGTTGTAAAACGACTATACCTATTTGCAATATAGAGAATAATAAGAAGAATGAGAGAAGTATGTTCTTATTGATATACATAGATGAGATACAAATGCCACTATATATAATTAAGGCATATACATTAATACTAAACTAATTGGGGATAGGAGCCACTTAGGTTATAGCCAAGTGATAGAGAGGAAATCCTCTCTTGGTGAGGTAATTGTGAGTTCAACTTTAAGGGTGTGCAAAACAGGTATAAAAATGGTGTAAAAGGTGTAAATAAAGGGGTGTAAGAAACTAGCCAAATAGTTTGTGCTTGCCAAAAGTGTCTCATTTGAATGGAATCGGCTGTTCGTTCCGGATTATATTTGCTCACATATAACGGATGGATTGGTGATCGAATTACATAGCAAAATACTTTGCATTAAACAACCACTTGATGTGAATAATTGTGATGTATGTGTTTGTACTTATTGTGTGAAAATAAATTTGTCGTATATAAGTCACTTCTCCCATCTTAATTGTAGTTGCATGTTTTCACTTTTTTAAATAATAAGCCGAAAAAGAGTGAAATTAAAAACTCATAATAAGGGAACAAGGAGACAAAGACAACTATGCATATATATAGAGAGAGAGCGACCACACAAGTTGCAAAAGAAAAACACCCCTTAGCCAAATTTAATATAAGCTTTCTACCATCAGAAGGATTCATATATGGAGGGTTCCCATAGCTTCAACCCCTCATTTTCTTTCATAGATACCGAACAAAACATGGAATTACTTAACCAATATTCAATCCATTATGACAATCAGAACATGAGCTCTCAAAGCTTCTTGGGTTTTTCAAATGACAATTTTCTCGCCCAACAAGTACTGTTACCATCACTTGATCACCAACTCATGCAATGCTTTCAACCAGACTTTCAACATGAACAGAAGAATGTCATGGTGATTCCGGATCCGATTTCTTCATGCCCCGTTTACAACGGGAAGCGAAAAGCAATGGACGTATCTTCGAGTAGTTCGTGGAATTCGTCTTCTCATCCAACTACAGAAAGTGAAATTGATGAGAGGAAATACCAGGTACCATTTTCATTGTGATTGTGCTTTTAAGTTGCATAGAAAGAAGCCATTTGTAGAAAGAATATATTTATTATGAAACTACTCAAAATAGTAACATACTAAAGATACACTTTTGCCTAAGTTAACTCATTTTGCATACTATAATATTTATATAACAAAATGAAGACTTAATTTAACTTTTTATATGTTGTTCTAACTTTTTTTATTTGATATAGAGTTCAAGAAAGGGAAAGAAAGTAAAAGTAAGTGACAGCGGCGACGCACCGAAGGAAGTGGTACACGTTAGAGCCAGGAGGGGCCAAGCAACTGATAGTCACAGTATAGCAGAAAGGGTATATAAGCTGAAATTTTGATTTTTTAATTAATAATCTCTATAAAACATTTATAAGAAAATACCCAAATGAAAATAAAATTCTCTACGATTTGATTGAAAGATAATGTTAGATAAATGCTCTAGCTAACACCTTGTCACGATCGAAATGTATATATACACAAGAAATGTTAAAAAAATGGTAAAAGAAATCAACAAGTCGTTAAACGTCTGATTCTTGTTGCGGAAACAGGTTAGAAGAGGGAAAATTAACGAGCGTTTGAGGTGTTTGCAAGACATTGTGCCCGGGTGTTACAAGGTATGTTACGAAACAAGGTCTAGCGAATTTAGGCAAAATGAAATTTATTTCCACCTTTTTGTAGTTGGCCGGTAATAATCCCACCTGATATCATTCTTCCCATCAGTCCCACCTTTCAAACATTTTGCTCTCAATGCACCCCCCGTTAACTCACACTAACGCCGTTAGATGAAACTCACAATTTTAGGCGATTATTCCCCGGATTTGAAAGAGGGAATCTAGACGAAGATATTGGTATGTTCAATTACAAAAGTAAGCATGGTTCATCGGTTGTAGGTTGATGTTCTCCTCGGATGGGATAACCGGAACTGACGATTAAACCATCGAACCATGCTTATTTCTGCAATTGAACATACCAATATCTTCATCTCGATTCCCTCTTTCAAATCCGGTGAATAATCGCCTAAAATTATGAATTTCAGCTAACGACGTTAGTGTGAGTTAACAAGGGGTGCATTGAGAGCAAAATGTCTCAAAGGTGGAACTGATGGGAAGAATAAACTTAGGTGGAATTATTATCGGCCAACTGCAAAAAAAGTGGGATTAATAAATCCCATTTTGCCGCAAATTTATTAAGACGTTTTGGGGTTTCATATTATTCCGTATGATAGATAGAATATATTAGATAGGGTAATTATTATAATTCTATCAAATTGATTGAATTTATTCCGTTTATATTTATAGTCAATGGGCATGGCAGTAATGTTGGATGAGATAATCAACTATGTGCAATCCTTGCAGAACCAGGTTGAGGTGAGTTAGATGAACTAATGTTATAAGTTATTATTACTTCTTAAAATTGCGATTACCAAAATCATATAAAATAAAACTTGCCAAAATCACATTCTTTTATGTATTCGTTTCAGTTTCTTTCGATGAAACTCACCGAAGCAAGCAGCCTTCCCAACTTCGATTCGAATTTGATGTCTATGGATGCATTTCAGGTAACTTATGAAGGCGTTAGAAGTCATTTTAACCCACAATCATATATTTCTTATATATGCATGATTACTGATTAATGATGCCTAATAATGACACAACATACATTCCACTTTCTAGTGCACTCTCATCATAAACCTGATTTAATTTATTAGTAATTATCATCAGTGAATGATTTATCTTTTGTATTTAGTTAATTGCTAAGCCTTTTTATTAAACCCTTTAATCATTTGAAAGTATATAATTTGGATGGGAAATGGGAATATAATTATTGCATGGCTCATATAAGATTTGGTAATTAAAGACAAAGTTGATTGTTGGCAGATGGGAGATGTAATAGAAGGAATGAAGATGCAAAGACTGGAGGAGAGAGAAGGGACTAGTCCGGTTGACCCAAGTTTTGGATCTTATCCTTCATTGCCATACCATACAACATAAAAGAAGATCCATTTTGTTCCATACATAGACATACAATTTAATTTGTATCTATGCTTTTATACATACACAATGTATAACCATTAATACACAATTTATATTGAAATAAAATCAAAGTTTGTATGTACTAATTAAGGTATATATTTGGCTTCTCTTTCATTTCCATTATCAATTGCAATGTTTTCAGAAGCACATGATTACATGTTATTTGGTGTATTTTTTAAAATAAAGAAAAATCTTATTAAGTTTTATTTAAATGATGATTATGCTTAGCTAGAGTGAACAACAAAGTATACTTAAAGGTTGACTAAAAGATATAAAAATATCTGTAATATTTGGTTACCTATTATGGTTATCACTAAACCTCTTAATTCCCAACTCTCATATGGAAGTCCTACCCTAGAGTTTGCGCCTTGTGAAAGTATCTATAGGTTATGATCATACGGAAATTTATGGACGTACTTTCACCGAAGTCTTCATGCAAAAGCTTCAACTCTCGCAAGAACCATATGCAAAAGTTGGCCTTTGACCACCTTATGTCTATGTGGAAGTTAACTCATTTTACATGTGAACCTTTGGCCAAATTGACCTAGTTCTGAAGTGTTTGCAAGTTTTAAATCATCCAGCTTAAAGTATATAGTTGCCATTTCTCACATGTGAGTTCGATACCCCTCTTTAGTTTGCTTAATTTACGGTGATGTGCATACTCACTAAAAGATTTTAAGTACTCTTTCTAAAGTAATAAATAATTTGATAGATGAAATATAGAGAGAACCGCATGGTTGGTCCCTGTACTTTCCATATATTGCATTCTTGATCCTAGTGGTTTACTAATTACACCATTGGTATCTAGGTTTAACAAAAGTGCACTCGTGTGATCCTCATGACTAACGATTGTTATCTTTTCTTGTCAAGTCCACCCATTTGCTTCCCACGTGGGGGTATTATAGTCCTTTTTCCTTCAATTATACAAATTATAATATCCACCTCATTTCTGTCAAACTTATCACCAACACCATAGCCATTCATCATTCTCTCTCTGTACCCTCCACCACACTTGCAACCATCGTCCACCTCTCCAACCACCGTACACCATCGTACACCTCTTTCCACCTCCACCACCATTACCACAACCACAACCACAACCGCCTCTGCTACCATTACACCTACCACCTCTCTTCACCAGACCACCATTACGACACCACAACCTCCATCGTCATCACCAACAAGAAATCCCAGTTAGCGAACTTTGTGTTTTTTTGGGGATAAAGTCACCCACCTCCCACCACGCTGCTCCACCTCGATCTAAACCCTAACCCCCAAATTGATTTCAAATCTGACCTGAACCTCGGCCCCATCATCGTCATCCCTTTTCGAAGCCCTAGTAGTAACGACTGTGACAGTGGTGTAAGGCTTAGTGATGGAGGTCTGGTCTGGTAGTTTTTGGTGGTTTGATTCAACGGTGGTTGTGGTCTGGTCCGGTCCGACGGTTTGGTGGTTTAATCTAATGGTGGTTGTGTTCTCATATGGCGGAGGTGGTGGTAGTTATGATAATCTGGTCCGGACGTGGTGTTGGTTTGGTCAGGTGGTGGTGGTGGTCTGGTCAGATGGTGGTAGTGGTTCTTGTTGTCTGGAAAAAAAAAAAGAGAGGGGGAGATGAAGAACGATGGGGTCTGGCGACGTGTAAGTTATTTATTTATAATGTTTGTTTGTTTTTTTATAAAGGCAAACTAGATATTTCGTATCTATTTAACAGAGAATTTTAACCACCGTTAGGGGCAAGAACCAATAGAGTAACGAAATTAATACATTTGGATTATGTTAGTAATAAATTTATAACCCTTGGGACCAATAGTATAATTAGTGAACCACTAGGACCAAGAATGCAATATCCAGAAAGCACATGGCCCAACCATGCGATTCTCTCTGAAATATATTTGGCTTAATCCTGCCTCTCTCAAATGTTTTCAATCTACTAATGATTTTTTTCTAGAAACAGTTCATTGAAATACAACCTAAGGTGTAAAGAATGATAAAGATATTGAATATAAAGACAAAGAGAAATGTTAAAGTTTTCCAAGTCATTTCATTGTTGAAATCTACTCTATCTTTTCGAGGATAAATGTCGTACGAAAATTCTTAGTGGTTGCCAAGTCTTACTACATTGTGAGAATGTCATAGGGCAGTACCTATGGGGCTGCCAAGTCTTACTTCATTGTGAGCATATCTTACCGCAGTATTTACGGAGTTGTCAAACCATAGTTCATTGTGAGCAAATCATAGGGCAGTACTTACAGGGCTACCAATTGGCTTTACAAATTCGTTATAAGAGTGATGTAGATCGAGGTGAATGCCACTTCATTGGTACGGTTAAAACTTATTGTTAGTGCACCCTACGGCTATGTTCCTAACTTAGATATGTTGTTAGGATCATATATGTACGTTTTAGATGTTATCGGGTAACATTTTGGAGGTCTAGGGGTATTTTGGTCATTATTGTATAGGGTCAAGCGTATGACAGAGTCATAAACCTGGCATCTCAGGCGTATGAGTGTCCTACGCCTGGAAGGTCTCAGACGTAGGACAACAGTCTATAAATACTACCCTTAGTCTCAAACATTGTAACTTTTACTTATTATTCTAACAAGGTGCTGCACATTTGTGTATGTGATATTGTTTGTGTATTCTTATCATTTCCATATCATTCTAAACATCATCCAACACCTATAACAACTAACTGGATCATTGATTTCGCATTTGATCCGGATACACGCATGATCTAATCAAATCTATAGAATCACGATCCTACACTTATGGTGGAGAAAGCAGACATTTAAATGATTGACTTATGATCTATGTTTAAAAAATGTTTATTTAATGTTGAGGTGACACAAGGTGATTGGGTGTGATAGAATGGTTTTAGTGATGGTGTATTGGTGTAATGACCACCTCATCCCCCTAACTCATGTCAATATGGATGCTATAGGAGTGGACCTACGTACACTGTATAGATCGAGATGTTCACTGTGTTAATGATAAAGAAATGAAGTGATTGGGTTACCATTAAGTTTGGTTGCTATCTTCAACTATCTTAATGTAGGGCTCTTTAATTAACTTCATATATACTTTTAAAAAGGTTATATCACTACAAATTAATGGGTGAAAATCAATCAATGACGTTAATAGACCTTTTAAATTATCAGTTACTTTTTAATTAAACATTACACGTATACTGAAAGCAACTAATTAATTAATCAATTGGTTTCAAAAGACAGAAAAAAATAAGATATTAATTTATATTAATTTAAATATTGTTACATACAAAACACTTATTATTAAATTCGATCAAGTTAAGTTGATTAACGGTGGTTGGAATACACATTATGGATTTTTGTCTCCCTTTACTTTATTGTTATTCAGTTGGTGTGATTGTTAAATCCAATTTAATTAGGTTCATTGTACTTGGGTTTTATATTTTGTAGGGTCATCCATAGTGAGAGTGAAGTTTCTTTCTATATAAATTATAAAAAGTGGTTAAACACTTTCGATTATTTTTTATTTGTATTTATTATTAAATACTTTATAATTATATGCTAAGATTACGAAAACAAGCCAAAAGCAGAAATACTAATCCTAGGTCTAGGGTTGCTACCCTAGTATCATAGTATAGCCTTAAAAAGTTAGAAAAATGATTCGATGAAATTAGTTGATTTGTATATGTTATGAAAGCCAACTTTATTTCACAACTAATAACATATCGACAACGCAAATCATCTGCTGGTGGAGTGGCTGCCTCATGATCTTTTAATGTGGTGGTTATGGGTTGTAGTCTCACCTAGAGTAAGAAATTTCTATGTTGAACCAGACGTTTTTACCACAGTAGACCTTCGGGCGGTGGGTTTCCTCTGCAATGGTGGCAGGCCAGATCACCAACGCCGTCTGCGTTCGCGGGGCGTGGGTGGCCTTTTGCCATTGGGTTTACCCGGGTGACCGGGTTTTCTTGGTCATTCAAAAACAAAATAACATATCTACAACAATAAGAATCACTAGTTTAACGTTTTGTTTTAACGCTAAACTTTTCATGTTTTGCAGTTTAACTTCACTAACTTTATTTATTTTCAACAATGGTCCCTATAATTTTCATTTTTCATTAAATTTTATTTTATGTTACGTTCTAACTTATGCGAGTTAACACAGCATAATTTTTTTTTGGCTTTCTAATAAAATATTGATTATTAAAATGACTGGATTTTATTTGTTTGCTCAGGGCTAGAGGTTGGGTTTAATTGGCTAAGCCATTGGAGCTAAGGTGTACCTCTTCTTAAAAATCAAGGGTTTGGGCCCTGCTAAATGCGGATTTGACCTAATATAGGCCTTTAAAAAAAATTTTCTTGCTCGACATCTAATTAAAATATTACAAGAACCTGGCTATCTTTAAAACATAAATATATTTGACATGACATATTTCTAATTTTGTATAATTGCACAGTGACCTACTTGGATGAGTATCTTGATTTGGAGTATCCGTAAATGTATATTGTCATTGTAATTTACCCAAAATACAAAAAAAAAAAAAAAAAGAATCCAACAAGTAGACGAGAGTTGGACATAAATCTTGATGGTGTTGCCAATTCAAGAAGTTTATGATTGAGTGGATTACAGTTTCACACTACATATTGTTTGAATGCAACTGGAGTCGGATTCAATGGATATGTAATTGGCCCACCATATAAGATTACAGCTTGGATTTGGCCCACCTCTTGATGGGTAATGTGGAGACTCACTCACTCCTACTACTTTGCTCTTCCATGATAAGAGCTTCTCACTCTTTGGAAAATCATCAATCACTTTCTAAGTAAGAGAAAATAATTTCTTAATTGTAATATTACAATTATAGAAAATCATCATGATATCCATTTTGACCCACATAATTAACAATATATTTTTTACTTTGTGAAATTACGAAAATAGTCATTCAATTTTTTTTAGTTTTCAATAATATGTCGTCATGTATCAACATCCTGTGTCGCAACTCAATTGATGAAAATTGTTGCGCTATATAAATGTAGATTTCAAATATTATAACGACAATAGAAAGACACCCGGTTCACAGGACCCCTTCCAAGTTATGTTTTGTAAAACGGGATCTTACCCCAAATTGTTAAACTATTAAACAAACTGATCAATGTGGTTAATTACGCTAAGTCATGTTTAAAGATTCTTGAACACCCGATGATAAAAAATAATATATATTAAAAATATTGTTTTGTTATTGATTATTAATTTTGAGTTTACGGTTCTATATTTTAATAATAGGAATTTGACAGCATCTTTTTAGTGGAATAATTAAAGTACTTTTCTGTTATAAACGTGAGTTTTAGAACAAAAAAAATCTAAAGGATAATCTTGAAAGATAATATTTTTGGCAATCGACATTAAATTATGAAGGTGTAGATAACCTTGATTGGGATAATAAAGAAAAACAAGAACTTTGAGTCGATAATTAGGGCCTACTACTTTTGTTTTAGACGCATACTTGCACCGGACTTTCTCTTGCTTTGACTCCTTTTTGACCGATGTTTGTCTCCCTAGAGCATGCATGAACAAGAAGAGGGGAAGAATGGATTAAGAGACGCGTGTTTGTTATGATTGCTTTAGAATTATTTAAAGTCTTTAAAAGTTTTAAATAATGTACATTTGATATAAGGTTATGAGGTTAAGAAAACTTAGATGAAGACTTATTAAAAGAACCTAAAATGTGTTGGTTTATTTAAAAAAAAAGTTACAAATATTAGGGGCTGCATTGGAATAAATTTGAGACGGGTATTGGTAATCTTAGTTTCATATCTAGTTGTGAAAAATGTGTTTTATAATTGGTTCATTACCCTTCAAATATCGGGGATTCCTACCGTTTAGTTTGTTAAAAATTGAACGTTGACAATCCTAATTACATGTCTTGTTATTATTTTTTCCATATATTTTTATTAACCAAGGAGATTAGAAATACAAAAATTAAAGCATTAGTTGATTAGTAGATTTCTATTATCAAAAGAGAGAAGAAATGTTTACGAGTATAAATTTGTATGCATGTTTCAATCACTATTATAACAACCTTAGAACATCCACAGTGTTGAAGTGTTCCAAAAATTCAGACTTATCGTAGCAGTTTGTCACATCATTAGAAACTGCATCTATTCCAAACCAATTGTTTCCCACGCAAAAATCATTTTAAACCTCCATATCACGCCCCAATTTTATATAAAAGCAAATTATAAAATATGTATAGTATTCTCAAAATTGGATAGAATGTAATATATGATTTTTCTAAAAAAAAGATTGTAAATATTGTGGTGATTTCGGTTCAGTTTCGGCTCTAAAAATTGGATAGAATGTGATATATTTGTTTAATGTTTATCTTAAATCTTAACTAATTGAACAAAAAGTTATCTTCACATGTTCAAATAGTAATATGATTCTTTTAGCGGTGATTCTCAAAAAAAGATTGTAAATATTTTCTTACAGCTTTATAGTCTTTAACTTAAAAAATTATAAAAATACTAAAAAGATTGTTATGTGTATTTAAAAAATATATATTTTATTTTTGATTGACCGGTGTAGCAAAACTAAATTCTTAAATTGAAATTTCAAATCCGAAGCCGAAACACAATAAGTTTAAATTTATAAAATTTTTCCGGGTCAAAATGTCATTTTAAAAATTAAAAGGGTTAAATCTGAAACATTTAAAGCTCGATGTGAAAATTGAAAATATAACAGTTCAGGTGGAGAATGAATCATTCACCCAAACTTAACAAGCAAATGAAACATTTCGCCAAATGGCCAGAAGGTCAAGGTCAATATGATGACTCTTGGAAGTTTTACTAAATCATTGACTTCAAGTGTTCAAAATTTGGAAATTTTGATTAAGTCTGATTTTTGTCGATTTTAATGCAAGTTATAGTTTGTGCAGCTTTTAATTAATTTTTCTAGCAGGATCAAACATGAGTATGCTCATCATGATTCAACAATAAAGCCTGAGGCTAAACATGTCCCGAATCTGAACAATAAAATCAGCCTACACAATCAATAACCTGGGATGTCATCTTCAAAGTAACCAAATAATGGTAAAGCTCGAGCAACCAAAGTTGAAGATGTGAATCGATAACTGAAAGTGAAATATTGAAACAGAAGGTGATTTTGATATTGATCTCCGTCTTTGTCACAAATCTATAAATCAAAACATAAGAGATTTCTTAAGCTAACCGAAGACAAGACGAGGTCTCATAAAGCCACAACACAAGCTTAAAACAGAAAGTATTAAAGGAGGCTGTTAGTACACTATGTTGTATATCCCTAAGTTGAAGAATGCCATATATGAAGACTTCAAGACCATAGATCACTAGCTAAGTCTAACTGAATTTGATCTTAACTTAAGAGCTTAAAAAACTCAATCCCAAAAACCTAAGTAAATATGTAAATTAAATACACACAAAGTGCTTTAATTAATTAGAAACTACATAGCCATAACCTTGTAAATAGGTTAATTAAAGTAATAATCAATGTGAATGATAATTGACAAATACTTAAAACACAAACAATTTGCTTGAATCAACTAAACCACAAATATGTTTAAATTGTCAATTAGAAAACATTGCAACAATATAAATCAAACTAAGTTTTGTGTTTAATCTATACAAATGGATCAAAAAAGTTTAGCACATCATATAATCTCTACTTCTCTACTACCTTATTAAGGAGGAGAGATGGGTAAGAAGGTAATTTTATCATCATTTTAAGATGGCATACAAAAGGTCAAAAGGTAAAACAACTATATTTTTGCCAAATCCTTCCCTTTATGCCCCTATGTGCAACATTTGATTACAAATGTACAAATGACTAATGCAAGTCATCTCTATTATATTATTATTATTATTATTATTATTATTATTATTATTATTATTATTATTATTATTATTATTATTATTATTATGCATGTATGACGCCGTTAAGGGAAGCTACATACTAGGTACTTATTCTACAACTGATTGGTTTGTATGGACAGTGTCAAGGTAATGAACCACAGTTCACATGTATTAGTGTTCACATAACATTTCACTCGGTTAATACCTATATTTTGCATGTTCTCTCTATATGCTTTATCTTATAGATAATGTTGTTGCAAAAGATTTGTTTATTCTTTATTTTATTTTTGTTTTGGTATGATGACAAAGGTTTTTCATTTCTTTAGGTGATCAAGATGCAAGATGCTATCGTATATGAGTATAGAAGCACCAAAATCATTTATTGAGCTTGAAAATTACAGTTTACCATTCTCTCGAACCGAGGAGGGAAATATATACCAATTTGCATTTGGTGGTCAGATAATAAATTGTCCTTTGAAAATTGATATATTGTTGAATTAGCACATAAATTTTATAAATAACATAAGCGAAACTTGTAGCGCAACGAGCAGGGCAAAAACATAAACACCCGCGGCAACGTGCGGGCATTTTTACTTGGTGAGTTATGGTGTTAAAGCACATGGTACAAACATCTTAATGCATCACATGGTACAAGCATCTTAATGCATCACATAGTACAAGCATCTTAATGCATTGATAAGGCATAAAAGGAAGAAAAGTGGTCAAGTTTAAACAATTGCACTTGAGACTCTTGGGATGCCACCTTAACTTTGACATTTTGGACCTTTTTACCCATTGCTCCTCCTTTATAATAATAATAATAATAATAATAATAATAATAATAATAATAATAATAATAACTAGTACGGAACCCGCGCGTTGCGGCGGAGTGAACAATTTACAAGTATAAGTTTAATTGTATAGCTTATAATCCGGTGAGACGTAGGAATAAGTAACTACTTTAAATCAAATATTTGGAAACCCGATTCAATAAACCATTTACAAGTTAAACCGAGTGTGTTTCTACAAGGTAATAAAAGTAACCAAAGTGTGTAAAGTAATAAAATCTATTAGCTTTATTTATAACGTAACGGGTAAGAAAAAATGCATAAGAATTCCTTACGTTGTCACTCACAAGCCGATCATTCATCACGTAACACCTCTCGATAGACAACGTTTGAGGTGTATACTCCGTGTTGTTTGAAATGTTTGGTAGGATGTACTAATAACTTTGTATTTTCGCGTGAAATCCCTCTTGATAAAGCGACATAAAGTTGTCCATGCGAAAATACAGAATCCGGAAGATAAACACCAACATGCGGAATTGTTTGACCTTGAGCTTTATTGATTGTCATGGCAAAGCTAAGTCGAATGGGAAACTGTTTTCTTTTCAGCTTAAATGGGAAACTGTTTTCTTTTCAGCTAAGTCGAAAGTCCATGTTGAAAATACTCTCTTTCTAGTATGTTGCCCAATAGCTATCTCTGCATCAATAACATTGCGTTGGAAGCCTTTACATATCAGTCTTGTGCCATTACACAGACCATGTGATGGATCGATATTCCGCAATAATATTATGGGGCAACCAATTTTTAAACGAAGTCTGTGAGGCGGCAAACCACTAACAGTTAGTGAGTTTAAGAACTCCACTCAATAGAAGTTGTGGCGGTCATCTTCAACTTCATCAAACAATATAACAAGCAACATTACAACATTCACTTAAAGTGAGTATGAAATATACGGTGCACTTGTACCTACCCAACCCAATATAACAACAAATAATATTTGACAATTTATTCTTTGATCTTTAACCTCCACTGGTGCAACCTCCCACCATTTACCAACCCCATTCAAACACACCAAATATTTAACCACAAACAACATGCTTACCGGAATTTAGTGATGATTGATGAACCGTAAAGGCGTCAGAAAGCAAACACAACAAGAAAGAGAAGATCAGACTTCTTACCTCAAGTAATCAAGGCGGCGAATGCGGTGATTGTAACAAGCAGCGGCAGTGGTCCCCGTTAATGGCGGCGAGAAGGATTGTCGGTTTGTAAGAAGAGTTCGGACCCTAAATCTTCTGTAGGTTGGCGGCAATGTGAAAATGCAATGAGATCGAGAGGTAAAGTGGTGGAGGTATTAGATTGTTATATAGTGAGTAATGGTTTGTATACAAGAACCGCCCTTGCGTACGTTGTGGGTTCTAAAAACAGAAAATGCAAAAGAGATTACAAAGAAAACAAAGTTAGTGTGGAATTTGGAATAGACAAAGAACACATGCAACCCATGACCGTAGGATAGTATTCTCTTTTCTAATTTTCTATGAAACAATTTAAATCGACGACTGGGTTTTATCCTTTAAAATTGAGTTACAGAATTGATTTGTGGAATCATAATTTGGTTTTAATTTGTCAATAATTGTAATTAAAATTTGTCGGTTTCTTCACTATTGAAAACAAAGAGTCTTTCCATTAAGTAGCATTGTTTCATCATCAATTTAATTGTATTTAAAAATATTTCATTAATCAATTTAATTGTATATTAATTAATTTATTACTCATGTAAAAGGACCATTTACCCCTTTAGGAGCTTAATTAGATTGGTGTACCATAAGCATCAAATCTTGTATTTACTTTAATTAACTTTTATATTTACTTAACTTTTGCCTCTGTTTGACCGATATAATATTATTCAATATGATAATTAGAAGTAATTGTGGGTTTATGATTGCATGTTTTCAATAGGTAATGAATTATATTAAACCATCCATGGGTTTCAACCTTTGGTTTTCAAGAGAAGATAACTTTAACTTTTGAGATCCTCCTTTCAAGTTTCAAACTCAACATTAAATTATCATTTGTGTCTTAGCATATACTAAATGTTACTAATAAATACCAAGTAGTATAGATTAAAGAGTATAAAAAGACTATTGTACCCCTCAACGAACCTTTTTTTTTAGTATTGTACTATAAGCATAAACGCTTGTAATTACTTAACTTTTGCGGTCATCCCTCCCTCATGCTTTATATATAGTATAGATATAGATATTATAGATTATAGATTATAGATATTATTGCATTTTTACCTGTTTGTTTCTGTGACGCAATCAATATGCTACGCAAAATCAACCTGTTCGTCATTTAACCCGCAGTAACGCGCGGGTCAAAATACTAGTAATATTAAAAGAATATCAAAATGTCATTACATAATTCTTCGGTAAAAAAATAAAACGAATAATTAAACTTACCTTTAGTCTCGTTTCTCTTTTGTATGGAGCCACAACTCTAAAACTCTTGTAGTCCATTTGCGTCCAAGCAGGCAAAATTGTGTTTGTGCGATTAAAAAGCGGTCAAGAAGGCTGACTTCTTTTCTCATGGGCCTAAATTATTCATCACTCTTTTTTCTTGAGCCCACATTAAGAGTCCATGGTTTATTTTGGAGTTTAATTGTAATTCAAATCCAAATGCAGCTCGTTTAAATCTTCTAATAGGTCCACACAATTGTTTATGAATTATGAGTCAACTTTCCATCTCGATCTGTCAAAATGTTAAAGCTAAATTACACTATATTAATAACACAACTGATTTGAATAGTGATTATACTATTATTTTGTTATTTTTATTATGTTAAATACTTATGGTTTTAGATATGGTAAAGAAAAATGATGTGGCACAGATGGTAGGATTGATGTTGTTTTTGGTGTGGTACCCGGGTTCGAGTCATGTAGGCTCTGTTTTATGTTTTTTTTTTTCTTTTCGAAACCTGGTTGTCAAAATTTGGTACACGTGTTATGTTTGGGCGGTTTAACTCCACGCGTCACCTTCCGCTTTACACACCCCACCCACCCCTTTTTGCTTCTCAAATCTTACCACCTGTAGACATTCTTCACACCCCTTCTCTCTCTATTTCTTTGGGTTGATGACGAATATGAACACGACGCCGGCGACAAAGAGATAACAGGGTGTCGGAGAAGGCCGCCAGGGTTCAACGGGGAAGTCAGCTGGTAATTTCCTACTCCATGCCTCCATCTTATTTCCTTAGCTTTACTACATCACTTTCTTCACGATATGAAGAAGATTTCTAATCCTTCTTCTTTTATTTTAATTTTTTTTTGTACCGTGCCACCTGTTCCCTTTTTTTATTTCATTGATTGCCTTTGCACAGGTGTGGTTTTGGGAACAATTGCTCAATTCCATGGTTTCTTGATTTACAGGTATGGTTAGCTTCATTTACAATTAAATGCAAACAACTTTAAAATTAGTGTATGGATAATAATGTTGGGTTCGTAGCCTATTACAACTTAGTACCAGCCTTTGAGTATTCTCTCTTTTTTTTAGATCTTTATAAATGAAAATTTTTACTTAAAAACATTTTTAACTATAATGTTAAACTGAAAAATTAGATTATTATGACACATCAAAGCATATGCAAGGTTAGGTTGGGTTTTGTTTTTCTTGCTTTTCATTATGCTTTATCTAAATAAGATTTGATCAACTAAGTTTGTCACATCGAGTGCATTATTATATATATCTTGTCAGTTGATCAATTAGATCCGAAAATAATCTTCTTATTATTGTTGATGAATGTGTGGTAGATTGAAAATGGGTAATTACGATGGTCTAACAAGTACCATTGGATTTAAATGATAAATAAATTAGCGAATGCCTTTGCAAGAATATTTGGTTAGCATCTTGATTTAACTTGAAATTACTTTTCTTTTCCTTATGTAGATAGTTTATTGGATTTGCTCTGACAATTCACCAAATTGTGGCAGGTTTACAAGGTTCACACTTTTTGTAATTGTAAAAAATTAAACCAGGTCTACCTTGCTTCTCCACCCTCCTTCTGCTAGGTAGTTGCACACTTGCACTCGCCTATTACATTTTGCCACTGTGGTAGCCTCAAATGCTGTTCTTTTCACAGTTAGGGGTCAAATGGATTGTGAATCAGCAGGTGGTTGCCTAAACCGGGGCTAGAATCGCAGTCGCATTCTTGGCCACCCCAACTGAGTTAATCAAGTGCAGGTCAGTAGTTTTCCACACAACTACTTCCTTTTTCAATGTTTGACTCTTTCAAAAGTCAAATATACAAAATTTCAGTGTCGAAATTAATTAACTTGCTTTAGTTTTCTTGAAAAGATTAGAATTTACTTATTTAAATATTATCACAGATGCAATTGATAGATCACATTATGTGATCTATAGTGGTGTGTACTTGGTGTCATTTAAATATTTATGAATTTGAAACATATAAGTTTGACATCATGAAATTAAAGGTGAGTGTTTCATTAATTGTCTAATTAGGATAAACAGATACAAGACAATATTGGTTAATAGTGAAATGATGTGTTATTCAATGGTACATATTAGCATACTATGATTGTAAATATGTCCCAAGGGTTATAACAATTAGAAGAGAAAAAGAAGCAAAAGAGACATTTGCGGATACATAAGATTATGGGAAGGAGAACAACACAATAATGAGGTAAGTGTAAATTTAGAACGTGGAGGGTGGACATATAAAGTTATAGATGTAATTCATATACCTTTACTCTTTATTGAGTTTGGTCGAGAAAACGAGTGGAGCATACGAAGCGAAGGGAGGGTGGGAGGGGGTAAGGTAAAGTTGAGATAGGATAGTAAACCACCACCCTTCCACATCCTGTTAAGCCAATTGATTGGCCTCATTAACAATAGGGTGGACTTTAATTGACGTGATAAGGTGTTAGAAGCATATTTTTGGTGGTTTTCGATTCACCAACTTTACATGTTAGAGACAAGGCATAAGTCATAACTCGAACCTCCCTCCTTCCTTTTGGGTTGAAGCCCTACACACCGCCACCTATCTACATAATATTTTACCTACCAAGCGTCTCAATTTTTACACACCTACCTTTGTCCTTTACCTTCGCCACCCAGATTATGAACACTTACGAGTGTTCGGGTGTGCTTGCTACCCTAATACATCCGCCACACAACCCCATAAGCTTCACCATCGGTTCATGCGATGCATTTTTCTCGGGTATCCTCCCGACTTTCGTGGCTATCGTTGCCTGGACCCTACCATGGGCAAGGTCCACATATCTCGTCATGTGACCTTTGATGAACGTGTGTTCCCTTACACACTTTCACATCCTCCCGTCTCCTACAGGTTCCTAGATGACCCCACCCCCCGGGTTTTATTTTTCATCGGCCCGTTAGCCAACCTGTCGCCCAACCCGTGACCCAGCCCGTGGCCCCTCCCAATCCCAACCCTGTCACGGCACCTTTCCCCTTTGCTTACACACGCCGGCCCAAACCTGGCCCAACAGCCACTACCCAACAGCCTGGCCCAAACAACCCTTCCGGCCCGTCATCAACCCAACCCGTACCACCGCCTACCCAGCCTTCCCAGCCTACCCAGCCCGTTAATCATCACCCGATGACGACTCGTTCCAAGTCCCGATCCAGTTCTTCGGCCATACATCACACCCTCACCATCTCACCGGTCCCCTCCTCGTATGCCAAAGCCCTGACTGATCCTAATTGGTTACATGCTATGCAAACTGAGTATTCGGCATTACAGGAAAATGAAACATGGGAGCTTGTTCCCCGTCCTCATGATAGACCGGTCATCCGATGCATGTGGTTATTTCGGCATAAATTCAAATCGGATGGATCATTGGCTCGTTATAAGGCTAGGTTGGTGGTTAATGGAAATTCACAAACGGTTGGTATAGATTGTGACGAGACCTTCTGTCCGGTTGTCAAACCGGCTACTATTCGCACCGTGTTGTCTCTTGCAGTTTCACGGGCTTGGCCGATTCACCAACTTGACGTCAAGAATGCGTTTTTACACGGGGAACTCAATGAGACGGTATTATGCATCAGCCACCGGGGTTTTATGATAAACGGTATCCTAATCATGTTTGTCGATTGAAGAAATCTCTCTATGGCCTTAAACAGGCGCCAAGGGCGTGGTACACTCGTTTTTCTACCTTCATCATCTCTAAGGGGTTTCGTAGCACCACCAGTGACCAGTCGTTGTTCGTGTATCACAAGGACCCGACGAATATTGCATACCTACTTTTATATGTTGATGATATCGTTCTAACCGCTTCTAATGATCGTCTCTTAACCACTATCATCAGTACACTATCCACAGAGTTTGCTATGACCGACTTGGGTTCGTTACACCACTTTTTGGGGATTACAGTGACCAAACAGAAGAATGGTATTTTTTTGTCCCAAGCCCAATATGCTAAGGATATTCTTGCCCGAGCCTCTATGACTGCTTTCAAACCTTGCTCTACACCGGTTGATCCCTCTTCTAAGTTAAGTGCCACAGATGGGGAACTATTTTCGGATCCTACACTCTATCGAAGTTTGGCGGGTGCATTACAATATTTAACTTTCACTCGACCCGACTTATCGTATGCTGTCCAGCAGGTATGCCTTTTCATGCATGAACCTCGAGATCCTCACTTTGCTTTCATGAAACGGATCCTACGCTATCTACAAGGCACCGTAGATTATGGTATTCGGATATTGCGGTCGACTTCTCCCGATTTGGTTGCCTATTCTGACGCTGATTGGGGTGGATGCCCGGATTCAAGACGGTCTACATCGGGCTATTGTGTATTCCTCGGGGACAATCTTATATCGTGGTCTGCTAAACGACAACCTACTGTGTCACGTTCTAGTGCCAAAGCCGAATACAAGGGAGTTGCAAATGCTATTGCAGAGTTATCTTGGATTCGAAATCTGCTGTTCGAACTTCTCACGCAAGTGACTCGTGCCTCCGTTGTGTTTTGTGACAATATTTCAGCGGTTTATTTGTCCAACAATCCGGTTGAGCACCAACGGACGAAACATATCGAGATTGATATACATTTCCTTAGAGAGAAAGTTCGTCTTGGCCACATCAAGGTTCTTCATGTTCCGTCCTCAATGCAGTATGCGGATATATTCACAAAAGGATTATCTCGTGAGCCATTCCAGTCATTTCGGTCTAGCTTGAGCGTCTGTCCTCCGCCCGCTCAAACTGAGGGGGTGTCTTAGCAGCCGATTATTATGATATATTTTAGGGATAGATCATGTTTGTTATTAGAGATAATTATTGTATTTATTTTGTGTATATCCTTTCCTTATTCTTTTTTTGTATTATTCCCTATATATTGGGATATTGTTTCATCAATAATAATCAATCACTTTACAACCTAAATTGCTTTCAAGATTAAGGATTAGTCGATCTAAGACTGAGTATTTATACCGTGACTTCAGCGACGTGGGCAATGATGTGGACACTCAGATTATAATTGAGGGTCAAGTGGTCCCGTAGGTAACTAAGTTTAAGTATTTAGGATCGTTTGTACAAAGGGATGGAGAGTTAGATAGTGACGTAGCCCACCGTATCCAGATTGAATGGTGTAGATGAAGGGCAACTACTGGGGTTTTGTGCGACAGAAGGATTCCAACTAAACTAAAGGGGAAGTTTTATAGGGTAGCAATTCGACCGGCTATGTTATATGGCTCAGACTATTGGGCAAGTAGGTTGTGTTGACCGAAGTATGAGCTTAACCTTCGGTGTGTTGCTAAAAGTTAGATAGTGGGGTTAGTTTTAGAATAAGTCATTTGTAGTGGGATATGTCGTGTTATGTAAGGCTATATATAGCATGGTACTTGTTGAATAATCAAGCAATTTTGTAGTCTTCTGTATCTTTTCCTTCTTTCATATTTGAGTGTTCAAAACACAAGTTTACAACACAGAGTTACACTTTTAAGTGTCAATAGGCCTTTGACCTACTGATAGCTGGTTAGGGATCATCAATTCCCTTTGCTGATAAAGATGTGAGTGTCTTAATTGCCTTCAATATACTAACCCTATTTTGTGTTTATGAAACGAAGACTGATTGTAGTTGAAATTTTGTTCTATCGACTTCATTTGTGTCTTGTTTAAAATGCACGTTCTTCATGTACTAATATAAGATGTTGATTTAAACAAAATTAAGAAAAGTAGAAGGAAAAAAAAAGAGCAATGAAAGAAATTCACATGAACATATAACAATAAAGTTATACGAGTATCAAGGAACCCATATATTTAAGTAGGGATATTACAGATACAACAGAGGTACTAAAGGATTCAGATCATAGCCCAATTATTGTGACTTCATGGAGGTACATAGAATATAAGATACAAAGTCTACTTGCGGAACCAGTAAACACCACTATCTTCAGCACCTTCATCTGGTTCAACGTAAATGCAAGTTTTCGTTTCTCTCCAGAACGCCTCTAGGATCGGGGTGTCATCGTACTTGTAGTAGTCACCTAGAATGGGCTTGATGGCCTTGGTTGCTTCCATGGTATGGTAATGTGGGATAACTGATATCAGGTGGTGCACAACATGAGAACATGTTACATCATGAAAGACATGGTTAAAGATTCCGTAATCCCTGTCAACTGTCGACAAAGCACCTCGGATCCAGTCCCACTCTCTCGAGTCGAAGTGAGCTAGGGACGGATGGCTGTGGTGTAGAAAGGTGAAGAAGATGAAATGAGCGTTCATAACCAACAAAGGAGCTCCATAAATGCAAAACAGCCATGTTGCACTTGTGGCAGCTGCAATCTTGTAAAGAGTGTAGAAAGCTACAGCCATTCCAGCATCAGAGAGCCAAATCTGTTTGCGTTCGCTGTCGTTGAAGATAGGACTGTATGGGTAGAAGTGACTTGCAAATCCTTTGTATTCGCGGCCATGGAGATTGAAGGTAAAGTACAAGGGAAAGCTTAGAAGCAACCTCACACATGTCATGAACAAGTTACCCAATGGGTTGTTGAGAATTTCGGAATAGAATGTGTCTGCCTTTCGTTTGGGGATCCAAACCTCGTCGTACTCCATTGAATTGGTGTGAGCATGATGGCTGCGGTGACTGTATTTGAAAGAGAAGTATGGAGTGAGGAAAGCCGAGTGGGCAACAAAGCCAATCGCATCATCTAGCCATTGGTATTCACTAAAGGCGTGGTGGCCCAAATCGTGACCAATACTCCATATGCCCATGAAACTACTACCTTGACAGAACCAATAAATGGGCCATGCTATGTAATTGAGGGGTTTGGGTAGAAGAGGGATGAAATTTGCTGCAAGTTGGTACCATGTAAAGCATATGGCTATGTCACCAAAAAGGTAGTATAGAGAGCGTTGAAGATCTCGTTTAAAACAGTGTTGTGGTATTGCTTTCTTGAGATCACTAATCTCAAAAGGAGTTTTTTTAACGGGAACACGTTCAAGGACGTTTTTGTGACCGCTGGTAGCACTCATATTACCGCCTGCTCCCATCTTGCTATCCACAAAGAAGCTGCAATAGATAAGAGGAGATCAATTAGTAAACATAAGATGACACATTAAGCATAAGTTATTGTAGATGTAAAGGAGCAAAAATATACCACAATGAGAGGCTATTAGTTTTGCTTCTGGTTTGTGTTCGAAATAGGTGAGGATGGTCAGCATTTTATACTAGTGGTGTGGGAACTCTAGGTGTTTTTATTATATTATTTTCTAAGGTTCAACTAACATTGGTCTATTTTGTTGGGCTTGGTTACATCATTAACTGTGTGCATATATAATGGTATTTATTGAATTCGAACTACCAAGGTTTTGGATGTTATTGACACATGCCTTGTAGAAAAATGCGGAAAACTATTCTATTAGTAAAACAATGATCAGACACTAGCTGGTGCTACTTAAATATTATTATATTATACTATTAGACAATATTCAACAAAGCTAAAACATATTCATTTTTATCTCTACAATCAACTGAAAACGTACTTACTAACCTACTCCTAATTTACTTCTATTAACTACTGATATATACAACCAGTGGCGGATGCACCTATAGGTTAAGATGGGCATGTGCTCACCGTAAATGTTCAAATTTTTCCAAAGCAAGCAATTTTTATTCATCTCAAAGTAGCCATTATTTTGATGTAAATCTAGTCTGAGTACACGTGTTTTGATGTTCTTTTAATAAGGCAACACATACGAAGATTTGTAAATTGCTTATATGTAGAGGCCAATATAGTTTTTATTTCTTAAATTATTAACCAAATATCTACTTTAAATAATTGACAAAACAAAGGAAGTAAAAAAAATTATATCTTACTTTCTGTTTCACTTTGAAAATTAGATTTGATCAAATTATATTGAATCCCAAAAAAACAATACGAGAAGAGCTCGGGAAAATATAGAATTATTAAATGATAAAATTAAATTTTAGGCAATACAAGTAAGTAATGTTTTTTTTTCGTTGCTAAATGTCCTCAAATTTATAACATTATTAAGTAAATAATTACGAATAGTTTTGCAATATCATTATGTTATGAATCGTTTTACTAGACTCATTTTGACCTAACTTGTTTTGACCCGCTTTATCTTATCCAAAACAAAGTGCCCCTCGTGAAGAAATTTCTGAATCTGCCACTGCATACAACTTAGATGTTTGAACTCTCTACCTATAAGATAGAGTGGAGACACCTTATCAAGAGATCATAAATCCCTTAGAAAATATTGTGTTTTAACCGTAACCTTATGATATAAGAATATTCATCTTGGTGCATGAACCTGTGAAAACATTTTTTATTTTAAAAATAAATATAAACAGTAAATCCAAATACATAATAATCCGGGATGAAAAATTTCTAAAAAGTGATTTAAAAATACAAAAACAAAGAACTGAAGAAGACCATGAAGAATGTAAAGAAAACTCTATTTGATCATGTTCATTTAATTCCTTTGCACGTGTTTCCGAAAACGAGTCGTTTAGTCCATGTTGGTGGCTAGCGAACTATAAAAATTGTATAGTATTAGTAAATCAACGAATTTTACCCCATGATCTATAGATTATATAAAAATGCATGATATATACATTTGATCCATTTTGAATTCTTGGTCATACCTTTTTATCTCATCAATGCTCCATCACTGTTTATGGATTTAATGAACCGTATTTGTAAGTCATATCTTGATAAATTCTTGATTGTATTTATTGATGATATTCTGATCTATTCCAAGAGCAAGGAAGACCACGAGGAACACTTGCGTCTAGTCTTGGAACTCTTAAGACGAGAACAACTTTATGCTAAGTACTCCAAATGTGATTTTTGGTTGCGAGAAGTACAATTCCTTGGTTATGTGGTTAATGAAATGGGAATTCATGTTGATCTAGCCAAGATAGAAGCCATCAAGGACTAGGAAGCACTGAAGACGCCAACTGAGGTGCAACAATTCCAAGTCTGCCCGGTTACTATCGTCGTTTTATTGAGGGATTTTCGAAAGATTGCTCAACCCCTCACCTCTCTTACCCAGAAAGACAAGAAGTTTGACTGGGGTGATACTCAAGAGTCGACGTTTCAAACGCTGAAGCTCAAACTCTATTCTGCGCCTATTCTATCCTTGCTGGGGGTACGGATGATTTCGTTGTTTATTGTGATGCTTTTATCCAGGGTCTCGATTGTGTGTTGATGCAACGTGAGAAGGTTATCGTTTATGCTTCTCGTCAGCTTAAATTGCATGAGAAGAACTACACCACCCATGATTTGGAATTGGATGCTGTTGTTTTTGCTTTAAAGATCTGGATCTGGAGACATTACTTGTATGGTACTAAGTGCACCATTTATACCGATCAGAAGAGTCTTCAACATATCTTCGATCAGAAGGATTTGCACATGCGACAACGTTGATGAGTCGAACTCCTTAATGATTATTATTGTGCTATCAAGTACTATCCTAGTAGGGCGAATGTTGTGGCAGGCGCCTTAAGAAGGAAGAAATCTGTTAAACCTCGTCGTGTTCGAGCCTTACAACTCACTATTCATTCTTGTCTGCCTGACCAAATCCGTTCTGCGCAGCAAGAAGCTTTAAAGGAGGAAAACCTTAAAGCTGAAACTATGCATGATGCTGATAAGCATCTTGAGCTTAGGTCTGATGGCCTGTACTACTTTGCAAAGCGTGTTTGGGTCCCGTTGTTCGGTAACGTGCGAGAGCTTGTCTTGGAGAAGCTCACAAATCCAGGTATTCTGTTCACCATGGCTCCGGCAAGATATATCAGGATTTGAAGATACTCTATTAGTGGTCAAACATGAATGCTGATATAGCTTCATACGTGAGCAAATAATTGAGTTATGCTAAAGTCAAGGTTGAATATCAGAAGCTGCCTGGTCTTCTCCAACAAGCTGAAATTCCTGAATGGAAGTGAGAACGAATCTCCATGGATTTTATAACCAAACTTCTGAGATCACTAAGTAGTTGTGATACTATTTGGGTGATTGTCGATCACCTAACAAAATCTGAACACTTCCTGGCTATCAAAGAATCTGACAAGATGGAGCAGTTGGCTCGCATCTACCTAAAGAAAGTGGTCTCTTAGCACTGGATGCCTGTTTCTATCATTTCGGACCGTGATTCTCGTTTTACTCCTCATTTCTGGAAGCTTTGTAGATGGAGCAATTTACTTCTCATTTTTGTTCGACCGATGATACGTTGGTCCAAAAACCCTTGGTCGTCCAAGACCATGATTTTGTATGTTTGTAAACGGGTTTGACTTTCGACCGTGGTGCCTGTTTTTAAAAAAAAATGTATTATTTAGCTAGAAATTTTTTTATTTAGATTTGAGTACTAAAATACATGTTTATCAATATAGGAAAAAAATTAAAAAAAAATCCTCATTCACTTTTCACGTTAAGGGCTATTTGTAAGATAAGAACCATTTGTTCACAAACCTTCCTCTATATATAATAATTAAAATACATAAGAAAACTGTTGAGATGTAATGTTTATTTATCTCTCTTCTCGCACTAAACCGTATTCTGAAAATAACCCTTCCATATATATAGTGTTAGGTTATTTTCAGAAGTAGGTTTTAGTGCGAAAAGTGTTTGTATATATAATATATATATATATATACAAACACACAAAACCAGTCGTTATAGATTCGTAAGTATATAAACTATACGATGATTGATATTGTTAATACATGATCCAGTCCTTCTACTAGAAATAAAAAAATTCACTATATCACTAATTCATGAGATTGCACTATGCAAAACTGGCAACCAATCACAATTCATTTGTTTGTAAAAGATATTCTTTCTAGGAAACAATGCTTAACTAGTGGGTTTATCTGCACGTTGCAACGAAATCTACAAATGGGTTGCAATACAACATTATGATACTTAGGTTTTTTGCCGCAAGTTATGCAAAAAGAATAGAAATGTGCACCCTATGTTTTAACAAGTATTCGTAGAAATAAAAGAAAAGAAATATGCACCACACCTACAACTGATTGCAATTCATTACAAAAATCATGTACTCATTATTGCAAATCTTAATAAATCAATGGTATGCTACTGTAACAGACCAATATGAACATAAACATCACTTTTGTGTAAGCTATTCGGTCATTGCATATCTACATAACCGTGTCATTGAAGACACCTTGCTAAATGATAAAGTTCATTTACATGACAAAAAACATTAGTAATAATATGATATTTTATACATTATCATATGAAGGTCACTGTCCATTAATAAATTAAAAGTTGTGATTTGTAAGTTTGTTATAGACATGCCCAACTTGACCCAACAGCTAAAAAATTGCCCAATGTAGCCAGTGAGCCGAACCATCTCGTCCACTTTGCCGCTGGGTAGACGCAAATATATGAAAAAGGTTTATAATATGTATTATTATGGCAAAATTTTAAAACTCATACAAGTTTAGCTGAGATAAGATTATTCATTGTGGTAACATAAATTATTATCTTTCATCGCCATTATATGAAATTTGTTCAAAAATATTGTTATCCGTGTGTTTATTTAGTTTGGGTGAGTTCTATTTTCGTATAAAAGTTGATTATCTTCTAGGGGCATTTAGAGAAGAAAAATGGTAAAATTTAAAAAATTGTAAAAAAAACTCTTGGTATGTTATCTTAACTTTAAACAATTTTAACATATTTGCCTATTTTCCTCTTTTACAATATAGTATAGATTAGTAAACATCTATAATCTATAACTTATAATAAAACAATTGAGTTTTTATGAGATGACATTCAATGGAGGCTTCAACCCTCCATTGAATGTGTCATGTGGCACTTTGAGGTGATAGTATTGAATTTATTATTTTAATAATCTGTTTTTAATCTATATAAAAATTAAATTGAGTTATTTTAGGAAAAAAGAATTTAAAACAAATTTAAATTTTTTTCTCTTATGTTTCCTCCCATAATTTTTAAACGTTAATATCTTTTATGTATGAGATTTTTTAAAGAAAAAAATTAAACCAAATTAACGAACGTTTTTATTATCTTTCCAACGAGTACCATAGTGCTATATAAAAAACGGAGAAAAAAACAACTATTTTTTGTAGGGTTTCGTTCATACAGGAAAAAAAACACAAAGTGTTCAGGTTAATCATTAATCATGTTTTTCTTTTAAACCAGATTCTTATCTACGATGTTGAAATTCAGCCCAATCGTCATGCTATCATTGGAATTTTACTCTTCTAATGATGGATAGGTATACTTCATCAAGAGAAACTATGAGAAAGAATCACGCAACACTGCAACACATGGTGTCACCTTATAACAAGGTTATTTTTTTATCTATTTAGTTACAAGAGTAATAATTTATTACTATTAGTATTAGTATTATTAGAATGATTATATTTTTTAACTCCGGACGCTCTCGGGATAAAAGCTAGTATTTTAATATGATCAAAACATATTTCAATGCTATTTTTCTTTATTTTATCCACATAAAGTAACGATATCAGTTTATCAATAAACATACAAGTAGCCATCCAAGTGTCTAACTACAAATTTTTTGTCCTAACAAAGCTGTCAGTCATTGAAAGTCGCATTTCTACATTTCAATCCAAGAGCGTGGCAGTTAACGGTGAATCAAATATTATATATGTTGAAAATGATATTGTAGCCGTAAGTATTTTTATTGTTAAATTACCAATTTCTCACGTTTAATTTTATATAATATAATAATAATTTTATATATATTATAAAGTATTTCCAAAGGAAATCAAGAGTTAAGAGAGTTTACGAGAGATAATGACATTCAATTTTATAATGACTTTAACACAATAAATAGAAAACCTATAAAACAATTCATAATGCTATGTTTTAGTATAATCTTTTATATAAAATTAGGAAATTTAGAAAGTTAAATATTTATAAACTTGATAATTCTTAGAAATCGAGAAATCAATAACGAAAGTTGTGTTTTTAGTAATTAGGTAACGGTTTGAATATGAAATTATTACGTTATATTCATACACAGAGTCGGTCTTTGGGATTTGTGTGTCTTGTACGAGTTGAAAAAAAGGCCCATAGATCCTAATAAATCAATCCTGCATGTTTTCTATTTAAAGTGTTGTGGTCCCCGCTGCAACGTGCGGGCACCCTCACTATAACAACTAATACAGGACAGTAGTGTTTTTTTTTCTTTTTTCTTTTTTAATTCTTTTATAGTAAACATATGTCATTAAAAGGGTCGGTATCTATATATTTATAAATAAACAAGCAAACAACTACATTTATGTAAGTACGTGATTCAGATCTTGTATAATATAATTTTAATGATTTCCGAAAGTCGAACGAAAAATAAAAAATGAAGCCCTCTAAAGTTGACCACAAAATAGTTTCCATGTATGCCATCAGCAACTATATAAGGAAGCCCAATTTCACTTCACTTCAACACAATCCAGCAACAAAGCTCATTCCTTCTTAAAGGTAATCCATTTAAGTATTTATATTGCAATCTTATATACAAATATACAATCCAACACAAAAGCTTATATATATAATCCTTCTTTTGCAGGGTCTTTGTAGACAGCAAGATGGGAGCAGGCGGTAATATGAACGTTACCAGCGGTCGCAAAAACGTCCTTGAACGTGTTCCAGTTAAAAAAACTCCTTTTGAGATTAGTGATCTCAAGAAAGCAATACCACAACACTGTTTTAAACGAGATCTTCAACGCTCTCTATACTACCTTTTGGTGACATAGCCATATGCTTTACATGGTACCAACTTGCAGCAAATTTCATCCCTCTTCTACCCAAACCCTCAATTACATAGCATGGCCCATTTATTGGTTCTGTCAAGGTAGTAGTTTTATGGGCATATGGAGTATTGGTCACGATTTGGGCCACCACGCCTTTAGTGAATACCAATGGCTAGATGATGCGATTGGCTTTGTTGCCCACTCGGCTTTCCTCACTCCATACTTCTCTTTCAAATACAGTCACCGCAGCCACCATGCTCACACCAATTCAATGGAGTACGATGAGGTTTGGATCCCAAACGGAAGGCGGACACCTTCTATTCCGAAATTCTCAACAACCCATTGGGTAACTTGTTCATGACATGTGTGAGGTTGCTTCTAAGCTTTCCCTTGTACTTTACCTTCAATCTTCATGGCCGCGAATACAACGGATTTGCAAGTCACTTCTACCCATACAGTCCTATCTTCAACGACAGCGAACGCAAACAAATTTGGCTCTCTGATGCTGGAATGGCTGTAGCTTTCTACACTCTTTACAAGATTGCAGCTGCCACAAGTGCAACATGGCTGTTTTGCATCTATGGAGCTCCTTTGTTGGTTATGAACGCTCATTTCATCTTCTTCACCTTTCTACACCACAGCCATCCGTCCTAGCTCCAGGGGCGGACCTACGGTCATGGCAAGGTGGGCGGCCGCCCACCTTAAGAATTTTCTTTTATAGCGTAGTACACGCGTTAAATTCCCAAGCGCCCCCCATAAAATTTTCAAATCGCTCCCCTTAAACTTTTGAAACTAACCAGGACAAAAATTGAAAATGAAAATGGTGAAAACGGAATAGAACATTTTCCGGTGGTTCACAAGGGAGCTCTGCAACTAAAGAAATGAAAGTTAAAAGAAGAGGTATGTTGGAGAGTGTGACTGAGGAAGGAGAGAAGATGACTTATTGGATGATGGGAAAAAAAGGGTCCCACATTTGACAAATTGCCAAATTTATTTCCTTGTTATTTCCGTTCGATAGAGCTTCTTGTTTGTATTTTTTACAAAAAATTTTTTATTTGTTACGTATTTCTTTACAATGGGATGTAATTACTTTACCTTTCTAGTTTTAGTAGTTTAACTTAATATTAGAGTTACTACTAAATTTTATCATAGGTTTTTTATATTATTATAATATATATAATATTTTTTACATGATAAATAATTACATATGTATATCTACAAAAATTAATTAACAAAAAGTTTCAGTTCCATAATGAGAGAAATTATAGAGTAGACATACAAATCCAAAAGTTAAAGAGAAATAGTTGAACCTTTGTTAGGAATTCCGAACAACGAAATCGATCTTAAACGTACTAAGGTTAAGGAGCAGATCTTGGAGTGCATAATTATAGTTTATTGATTGTGTTTGTGAATTAATAAGTAGATGTAATTATTATGTTCTATTTAATTGGTTAATTATCAAGTTATCAAACATCCTAAACATGTTAGGTTTGGATATTTATAGGATATTTAATAGAAAAAGCCTAATTATAGTCTAATAGCTATATAAATACCATGGTGTGGGTATAAAGATTGTAAGGTCAAGTCTTGTGTGGTTTTCCTGAACCTATTAATATTATGGGAGTTGGCCATAATATTTTGTCCGTTTGAATATCGATTGGGACTTTAACGTGTTGTTAGATTTATATTAGATTATTCAAACCTGTTTGTTGACATGTACCTTAGGGAATATGAAGACCATGGAATGGAACGATTTCTAAAAATATGTTGCCAGACTAATTATTAGATTACCGAATTAAAAAAAATTATATTTGACGCAACAAGGTTTTCCCAACCCGACCCAAACCGGGCCAACTTTTTTTAAATAAAATATAGTGATACACAACCGAATGCCGGAAATTTCGCACCCCATGAAAAAATTTCCTGCGTTCGCCACTGCCTAGCTCACTTCGACTCGAGAGAGTGGGATTGGATCCGAGGTGCTTTGTCGACCGTTGACAGGGATTACGGAATCTTTAACCATGTTTTTCATGATGTAACATGTTCTCATGTTGTGCACCATCTCATATCAGTTATCCCACATTACCATACCATGGAAGCGACCAAGGCCATCAAGCCCATTCTAGGTGACTACTACAAGTACGATGACACCCCGATCCTAGAGGCGTTTGGAGAGAAACGAAAACTTGCATTTACGTTGAACCAGATGAAGGTGCTGAAGATAGTGGTGTTTACTGGTTCCGTAAGTAGAGGTTGTGTTGAACATCAGCTGGAAATTTCGGTGGATCCAGTTTAATTGTGTGCGATTACAAGCTTTTGTTGTTTTACTTTTGTATTGATCGAACTAAAGTATTTTAATTGTCAATGTGAAATATAATTTAAAAATATCTTTTTGGCAAGATTTTCAAATATGATAATAACATAGTTATCAAATACGTTAGACGCACTCAAGGTGCGTGGGCCTCGTTTGAAAGTTATGGCCTAGGCACAAGGTGCCAAAAAATTGAGGGTCTGAGGTAAAAAAAAACAAAAAAACAGAAAAAAGTAAAAATATGTTATGCAATATTGGTATAATAGTATTATTTATTCAAATGAAATAAACAATAATATCATTTAATTGGTATCAAATGTTTTAAAAATATTAGTGTATAAAATTAGTTTTTGTTAGATAAAAGTAGAACTATGGTTGGAAACTAGCCATAATTAAGAGAATTTGGCAGGAAACTCTCGGTGTTTGGCAATCTCGCCGAAATATGCGCTTAAAGTCCTAAATCATCATTTGGAGAATTAAAGTGCAATTTCCCCGACTTAAAGAGTAATTGTCTCGCCTGGTCTGAAAATGGGCATGAGCGCAAGAGGCGATGGCTTTTAACAAGTATGGATGATTATATATCTTATTGCAAAACATACAACTGTGGCTTAATTTACATTTTCTAATCGAGTTGATTTTGTGTTGCTGGTTGAGACGATATAATTGAATTAGTTACACCACTCATCTTTGAGGGTTTTATTTCCTCTCATTTACGAAATAGATATGGATTATATTTGTATAGCGGCCGACCGTGTTCAAAGATAAGGTAATATCATATCATGGAGTTGGAATTGGAGTTGAACGCATAAATTACATCAGGACTTGGAAAACAGTGAGCTGCTAAACAACTGCATGCGATCAAGTCCTTTAACACTAATTCTCGAACTCGTGGGACTGATGCAAATGGAATGAGGTGTCGACGATTCTATCTTGGTGCGAATAGTAAGGATGGTATTTGAAGGTAAGGTATTTGGCTGGTACGTATATGATCGCAAGTAATGTGTTTGGTGCGTCACATCGAAGGAGAGTATTGATCATCTCCTAGCTAGTCTCATGTAAATTTGCCAAAGTAATTTGGGAGCAAATCAAATTGTTATTCCAAAAAATTAAGAAAACAATGTCAACTTGGTAATTGAATTCAAGAGTTCTTGGATGTTTTGTCATCATCCTAGCTTATAACCTAGCTAAGAGCATCTTCAATGATGCTAGCTTGATCGGATGGTTCGCTTATAGCGGACGGACTAGCTCCAAAATTCCCATCATTGGAGGAAGTGTTTAGGTGGGTGTTGGTTTGGTGGAGCGGACCAAGGCGGGGGAGGTGGGGTGGGCCCCAAATGTACTTTTTATGATTAAATAAAAAAAATTTATGTGTGGGGTGTAAATTAAATAAAAAGAAAAGTAGGTGATGAGGTGAAGGTTTGGAATGGTTTATAGTCGGAGGAAATAAGTGGATTTGAAAGGGTTGTGGTTTAGAATAATGTGATACGGTGACATGACGGTTTGAAATAGTTTGTTGGAGTTACCATTATGGATGATCTAACAAGGGAGATATTAATCAGGACCACAGGTTCATTTGGATATAAAAATATTCAACGACAACTCTTACCCGGATAAACTTACAGCGGAGATAAACGCTACCACGTTCTAATGGATCAAGAAAAAAAGTTTAATATATAGTATGAAAACAATCCACTTATGTAATTTGGTGTTGTACCATGTGCATCAGGTGTGTTATATGCTTTGTGCTGTTATACCCTATGCATGATGGGTTGTACATATGTGTCATTTTATAAACAAATAAAAACCCATAAACAACTATCCTCCACTCATTCTTACACACACATATATCTGATGCATAGAGAGAGAAACAGAGCCATGAGAGAGAGAAAGAAAGAGCATGACAGAGCACCATCGTGCATAGCCGCGCGTCCACTTCTTCCAGAGCGTGAACCACTGGAAACCCACAGTCAGAAGTCGGGGATGACCAGGAGTGATGGTGCGACTCAACAAGTTGTGTAAGTTATGAAAACTTCTTATTCATGGTTAATTATTGACCAAAATATAGTTAGAGTTATGAGGGTTATATTTGAGGGATGTAGTTGTTGTCGTTAGAGATAATGAGATGGGGTTGTGGAGGGCGACTGTTGCAAAGAAGATGAAGGGACAAGACCCAAGTTAACCCAGTTGACTCGGTTAATCACAGCCTAAGGTTGGCCAACATGAGACGAAGGGTGGTCAACCAACCAGTTGACCCACTTGACTGAAGGATCCGAGAGGTATAAACACAGGAACCCGAACGATCTTAGATATAGATTATTAGTAAATACAGATAAGCACGTGTGAGACTTGGACTAACTTATGAAACCAGACCCGGCTCAAGCCGACAAACAAAACCAAATAAATGATATAAAACATATGAACCAGCAAGATGATATATTGTGACATTTAGTTGAAAACGAACTGTATAGTGATGATGGCGTATTATGATATAGGATAAATAATAAAAACGTATAAGACATAAGACCATCACCCAATTCACTCAGACATGGACATGAAGCATAGTTTGGCTATCGTCTACACGTGAGATATAGAACAATGGGCCTTAGATCTGAAATTATTGGAGGGGTGGATATTTATTAGAACTCATGATAGGTAAATGGTAAGAGCGATTATGTCATAAACACATTCAAGACTTTAGATAACTATATGGGACACTAGAGTTTAGAATTAACTATGAGACAACCATTAACTAACTGAGTCATGAATATTGTTACTATAGCAATGTTTAAACCACAGCAACTAAACAACTCTTCTTCATATAATACGTAGAATTCTTATCGCACGTTTCGGTGCACGCGTATAAAATATCTGTTGCATGTTGCGACCCACCGCGCGTCACAAAGAGCACTGGAGTAATACTAGTTTTAAGTTATTTAAAAGTTCAAAAGAATGTTTAAAACCATGCCATGTAACAACCCGAAATCTTGTTTCGCCTAAATACGCCATTAGGCATAATTGATAAAGTATCAAAAGCGAATTTAACGGTGGATGTTTTAGTCGACGGATAAAAACGAGGCTAAACTCAATACACGAGACCAACCTAGTAGTCATTTAATCTAATAAACTTGGTTATTTACTTGAGGGACTAAATGTGTTAATTGGCCAAAGTTGAGATAAGGGTATATTGTGTAAAAAAGGTGGGTCGACATTCATAAGCAGAAGTCGATGTCCACACCCAAAAACACACACATCACATCTACTACTCACAAATCATGTGCAATCCAAGCCAAATCAAGGGTTCTTGCCAATGCATAATGAAATTCTTGCTAAATTGGTGTTCTAATCATCACAAGGTAACCTTAGAACTTTTTAATTTCATCTAAATCACTCTTGTGTAGAAGATGATGAAACTAGGGTTATGTGAAAACGTGAATCAAGAATGGAAAAAAAGTTTCTAGATGTTGATAGACACTAGGGGAACCATAATTTGTGATAATACATAAGGCTATGCTTGATTCATGTGCTAATTAGATTGTTGTATGCCCATGTTAAGTGGGTTTTGACCCTAGGTATGAACCATACAAGGATGTGATGAAAATCTTGCATAAATTGTTATCTTTATGCTTTGTAAATGTGTTAGAAATCAAGATGATCAATTGTTGATGATTAGCTAGTTAAATGGTAAAGCTTGAGACATAAGGCTTAGAATTTATTTGCAAAAAGAGTGCACATGAAGTGTTTGATAAAATGCCTACATGAAACTTGAATTAAGTCAAACTAACCCAAACATAAGTATAATGAATTGGGTGTGTGAAAACTCATGATACAAGTTAGTTAATTGATATGATGACTAACTTGACTTAATCTTGAGTATAGTGAAGTGATCTTGTCAAGCTAGGTGGAGGCTTGGAACAAACCGGATCAAATGAGCTAAGCGGGTCATGGAAGGCATACATGAGGACAAGGTAAGTGACTTATCTTAAACAAGCCTCTTAGAAACTAGAAGATCTTGTAAACATTCTTGAATCATGAAGTCTTATATCGATTGTAAAGAATGGGTGTTTACTCACGAAAGGAATATGGAATATGGGTTACTAGCTTGTAATGGGATAGAATCGCCTAAATAAATAAAATTGATAAGTCCGATTGGGACGCCTAACTAGATAATGGAAAAATCTTTGTAAATGGGTCTAATGAGTTAAAATGTTATTTTCATTAAAACTCATGAATAAAACTTGAAGATTGTGTGAATAAATAGTTAAACGGGTCAAATGATGTTGTGAGCATCAATTGAACTCGGTACATAATGCTTCTATGCTAAGCATTTATAGTTAAGAGAAAAAGCTAGACGGGCCAATTGGTGGTGTAACACCCGGAATGTTAATAGGGTAATGAGTTTTTGCACAGATGGATAAATTGGAATGGAATGGCACGCGATGCCATGTTTTCTTGAGGGAGATTCAAGAGGTATGGAAATAGGTCAATACTACCGGGTAAGTCCGTAGTATAAGATATGGCCATATGCGAGTAGTCAAGTGGATGAAACCACCCACATGAAGTGTGGGTGTCAAATAGGCGAGTCTTGTTCATAAGAATGTCTAGTACGCTCTAATGCGCTTAGAATCTACTAAACAAATGAAAACTTGAGAAAGAATGAAAATCTAAGCCCGGAAGGACTTAGAGGTTTCTAAACAAGTCATTGAGTCCAAAACAATGGTTTGAATCAAGAAGTGTCGCCATGAATGGCTAAATCGAAAGATTTGGCTAGGAGGGGCATTTAGGGAATTTATAAAGATTTACTAAATGATAAATCTAATAACGGAATCCTAATGAACAAATCGGACAAGCATTTTAGTTGATCAAGTGTCTAATGACTTGACAACATAAACTACACGCATTGCGCGTGGTCGAATGGTGTTTTGGTTAAGTTTAATGTCTAAATGGATCGATTTGGGTAAGAGTCGCCATAAACATTCAAAACTAAGAACCGGATCATGGCGACATAAACCGGACTTTAATTTCAGTCAAACAATGGTTTATTTAGTCCGCAAGTCAATACTTAGGCTTCGGGAATCATCAAATGCGGTTGCGACATGATTCCCATGCTTAAAAATCACCAAATTAACATCAGAAGCTGTGAGCAGCCGCTCACAGAGACCGCGCGGCCGCTCATAGGGAACAACCTGACGTATGATCTTTAAAATTGCATATAAAATCGTAGAAAAATCGTTAGGAGGTGTTCTTTATATGCCTGGAAAGCTCTCTGAGCGTAGAGCAATTCTTACTTGAAAGTCGAAGTCAGATTTTGGGTTTTAGAAGGTGTAAAGGCGACCCGAACAGCTGCTGCGCATAAGTTGCAGCAGTTTGTACTCCTAATATCGGGCCGTTTGGCCTGGTTCGTTCTGTTTCAACGTGTAACGACTCTCATACTAGTTTAAAGGTATTAGTGACAATCCACTAACCATTCTTTGTGTGATGGTGCTAGGTAAACATTTAATGGACGACCCGGAGCAAGGATCAAGTCGCGAGAAGAACCGAACACGCCCGAACACTCATCAAGCTTCCGCAATAGAATTCAAGAGTCTCCCGTGAAATTGTGAAATCTCATCATATGTTGTAATAGTTAAAATGTAGAGATCAAAAAGTTTTGATCACAATAAATTCAAGCTTTTCTGAAATATCTAAGTTTTAATCGGGAGTGGTTTTAAGTAAGGTCAAAACCCGTAGGATTAGGCGTTGATTGCGTGATTTCGGGTTAGGGTCTTACATGCCATTGATCTTTTAATACAAATAATTTCCTTCTTTCTACATAAAACAATTTAAGTATAATAATAATAATAATAATAATAATAATAATAATAATAATAATAATAAATAAATAAATAAACAAACAGAGCATCCATAACATAACATACATAAATTGCTAAGTACATGTAGAAGTAAACTATTTATCTTAAATTTTTAATAAGGTAGCTTTTTTTTATGTTAGAAGTTTCATTTGTGTGTGAATATAATGTTGGGGAATTGTAGTAATAACGAACAAAACAACCAGATAATCAAAATCTCTGAAGGCACGTAGTCGCTTTTCAGATTGAATTAATTTGACGGTTTAATTGAATATTCAATCGGATACAATCAGAGATCGAAAACTTTTTGTATGTTATGATGAGAAAAGAACTAAAGAGTTTTTGACTAAGATTAAAAAATTTGTTGATGAATTCTGGCCCATTAACTACCTTTAGGCAGCTTGACCCCAGCCAAGGAATCTGCCTCTTGGACGACGCCAAGGGCTACCACCCCTTAGACCCTGCTTTTAGGGGCGCTGCCCTCAGACCCCTGTCCCTTATGGGCTTCGCCCCTAAGTTCATAATAAATTTAAACATGCATGCACGCCGCACCTCCAGACCTATATGATTTCTTATTATAAAGATATTGGTGAAGCAATTTATCTGATTATACTAAAATATCCAATATATAACTAATTTACTATTTTTTTTATATTTAGGTATATTGTTTTTACAAGCAAGCATGCAACTACTGACGGTTTGTCGTTATATGGGTCAACGCCCATAGAGTATTAATCAAGCTAACAAGGAAAATGTTGGTAATTGAAATTCAAGATTTCTAGGATGCTTTTTCATCTTTTTAGCTTAGACTTACAGCATGTGTTGCAGATAGAATAGAAGCGAGACACAACTTGATCTAAGTATATTATGCTAAATAGGTGCTTAAATGTCACTGGCTCGCGATCGCTAACTATTCACTTGATCTCGCCGTGGCATAAGGTGACCGGGTCTTCTTTTTTACCAAATAATATATAGTGGTTTTTTGTTCAAAAACGAAAAAAATTAATTTAGACTTTTAATATCATGTTAACATGTTAACACATAACCTCTTTAATGCCCCTTAAGTCCTTAACACAAGAAGGGAGTGATTGCAAGTTAACATCACCTTTAACATCTTTTAATATCTCTTTTACGTTGAAGTTTCATTTGTGTGTGAATATAACTAACCACAAATAAAGGATTTCTTTTAAACATGGTGTGACAAATACTACTATTTTTAGATATTTAGATATATGGTTTATTAAAAGCAAGTATGCAACTAATGACGACTTGTCGTTACCTGGGTCAACACCATAGAGTAGTAATTTCCTTTTCCAGTTATTGATTCCAAAAGATTATTTGTTAGCCACATCCAGCACACTAAATACGACTATATCTGAAACTGATGCAAACAATCAACTTGTTTTCATTCCAACTTCAATTTTTTTTGGAACTATGCTAGCAAGCTCCAACTATAAATTGGTAAGCATTTAGCATTCTAAAGGCAGTACAGAAACAAAGCAAATTACTTCTCGTAAGAGATATCTATTGTGGTATAACTTTACCACCAAACTATTCATACATATATATACATCATTCTGTATACATGTGCATGATGGCTGATTTAATTCTTTTTTCTTTTTGCAGTCTTTGCTTTGGAAACGATAAGAATGGGGGCCGGTGGCCGGATGAACGAAGCTACGGCTGACAAAGATGTTCTTAAACGTGTTCCCACAGCGAAAACACCATTCGAGATAAGTGATCTCAAGAAAGCAATACCACCACATTGTTTTAAGCGATCTCTAGCAACCTCCTCCTACTACCTCTTCCGTGACATCGCTATATGCTATACTTTCTACTATCTCGCCTCAAATTATATTCCTCTTCTACCTAAACCTCTCAGTTACATTGCATGGCCAATTTATTGGTTTTTGCCAAGGTAGTAGTTTTATGGGTATATGGAGCATCGGTCATGATTTGGGACATCATGCCTTTAGCGAATACCAATGGCTTGATGATACACTTGGTTTTATCCTCCACTCATCTTTCCTCACTCCATACTTCTCTTTCAAATACAGTCACCGAAGCCACCATGCTCACACCAATTCAATGGAGTATGATGAGGTTTGGATCCCCAAAAGGAAGGCTGATACCATGTATTCCGAAGTTCTCAACAACCCATTGGGAAACTTGTTCATGACTGTTGTTAGGCTACTTCTTAGCTTCCCCATGTACTTTACCTTCAATATCCACGGCCGTGAATACAATGGCTTTGCAAGTCACTTCTACCCAAACAGTCCTATCTTCAACGATAGCGAGCGCAAACAGATTTGGCTCTCTGATGCTGGAATGGTTGTAGCTTTCTATGCTCTATACAAGATTGCAGCCGCCACAAGTGCTACATGGCTGTTTTGCATCTATGGAGCTCCTTTGTTGGTTATGAATGCTCATTTCATCTTCTTTACCTTTTTGCATCATAGCCATCCTTCACTGGCTCACTATGACTCAAGAGAATGGGACTGGATTAGAGGTGCTTTATCGACTGTAGACAGAGACTACGGAATCTTTAACACTATCTTCATGATGTAACTTGTGCTCATGTAGTGCACCATTTGATCTCAACGATTCCGCATTATCATACCGTTGAGGCCACCAAAGCAATTAAGCCCATCTTAGGCGATTACTACAAATATGATGATACTCCAATCCTAAAGGCTTTCTGGAGAGAAACAAAGGAATGTATTTTTGTGGAACCAGATGAAGGTGCAGAGAACAGTGGTGTTTACTGGTTCCGTAGGTAAATATTTAAATTAATGTATCCATGTGTACCGGAAATCCAGTATTCTCTATATATATCTGTTTGCACAATTGCACTAATGACAAATAAGACAAGAGCAACGTCAATTTTTAATTTTCATTTACAGTATTTCTGGTGGTATGAGCATACAATATAAACCTCACAAACAATAAGATAAACACTCAAAGACTGCAATGCACGAATTTTATTATTGCTAAGTGATTGAGAGTACATACAAAACTGGAAACAAGAACATGCTTAAATAACAAAGAAACTAATGGCTAACTTAGAGAAACTAGAAAGATCCACCAGAATCGGTCATCCATAACAGCTATAGCCAATGGCCTTATTGAAGACTTCAAACTTAACTTGCACGTGCATGCATGAAAGTAGGAATTTGAAGAATCCTTTGCATAAATAGGTGAGTTATGTTTCTAGAAAACGTGATTGGTAGGTGTACCAGGAAAAAAGCAAATTGGTGATGTCGCTAGTTCATTCAGCGACATCTCCCTCCTCTTTCTTGCCAATCATTTGCATTCTGAAATGTGTAAGAGGAATGTTTGTGATGTCGCTACTTCATTCAGCGACTTCATTGAAGTCGCTAGTTGAATCTAAGGCTTCAACATGAAGCTGCTGATTGAAGTATATAAAGGTGTCATTCAACATGTCGGGCAAATAAATGGTACTTCGAATGATCCCTCCTCATGCTTCCACTTCTTTGTTTTCCAATTTAGCAAAATACCATGATACACACTCAATTGTTCCATCCATAGCAAAATACTATGGTAGACGTTTTGGATGGTATGTTTTTTAGTGTTTTTGGATCTGTTTTACATTTGTATGGAGATATAATAGTATTGGAGCAGGGAGTCTTTGTTTTTAAACTTGTAGTATAATAAGTCTTTGTTTTTAAACTTGTATCAGATGATCGTCTCCGCATCCTTAGAGAAAAAATTGGCATGCATGCGGGTGAAACACTGGAGATTCTTACCTCCAAACAACCCATTAATACGGAGCCCTAAGGATGTGGAGACGATCATCGGATACAATTTTAAAAACAAAGACTCCCCTGCTCCAATACTATTATATCTCCATGCAAATGTAACACAGATCCAAAAACACTAAAAAACCATACCATCCAAAACGTCAACCATAGTATTTTGGTATGGATGGAACAATTAAGTGTGTATCATGGTATTTTGCTAAAATTAGAAAACAAAGAAGTGGAAGCATGAGGAGGGATCATTCGAAATACCATTTATTTGCCCGACATGTTGAATGAAGCCTTTACTTCAATCAGCGACTTGATGTAGAAGCCTTAGATTCAACTAGCGACTTCAATGAAGTCGCTGAATGAAGTAGCGACATCATAAACATTCCTCTTACACATTTCAGAATGAAAATGATTGGCAAGAAAGAGGAGGGAGATGTCGCTGAATGAACTAGCGACATCACCAATTTTGCTTTTTTCCTTGTACGCCTACCAATCGCGTTTTCTAAAAACATAACTCACCTATTTATGCAAAGGATTCGAATTTGAATTACATTTCAACACCCTCCCCTAATTCAAGTTCCCTAACTCCTAACATCTCCTTAAAGTGAAAGAACCTTTCCCTACACAAAGCTTTAGTAAGCGCATCATTAGCCATTTGCTCATTTTGTTCCACAATACTCAAGTGAAACCTGCTTTTCTGCAACCATATCTCGGATGAAATGATGCTTTAACTCTATGTGATTTGGCTTCCCACTAACACCTGATTTTTAGACAAACGAATGGTGGACCTTTTGTCACACCAAATGACAGTAGACTCCTTTTTGCTCAACTTCCAAATCACCATCTTGGGAGCTTTGTTGCTGCTTCCCGTCTCATTGTCGCTTTTCGTCATCTGATGGACACTCTGATATTGTTCAGGCGTAGGAACTCTGTTCCACGCGTATGAACCCAGACTTAATGAACACGGCTGTGTTTTGATGATTTTTTTTTTTATGAAATTGAAGGTATAGATCATCTAATGATCAGGTTTTGTGAGGAATTTGATGTAGAACACGAAAATGATGCCTACACACCTTAAAAAACACGAATTCTAATCCAACTCAATCAAAAACACCAAGAACACACACTTATGAGTTTTTCAACACAAATCCAAATCTGGAAAGATCTAACGTTGTTTTTGATGATCAATTGATTCAAACACGTTATATATTAGATCTAGATGTTATTCCAACAATTTATTTGAACAATTCAATCCAAAATCAAGAAATCCTTCTAAAGCCCATGAAGAACAACTTATGAACAATTTTTAACAAACTCTCAGATTGATGTGTTTTGATGAAAATATGATATGGATATACTCAAAACCAAATTCTAATGATGATTATGCAATCAAAACAATAATCAAGACAGTAATCATAATCCAAATCACTCAAAAAACCATGTTTATGCTCGAAAACGGGTCAAAATGGATTTTCTATAAAAAACATGAACAATTGCTATTTAATCCAAATGTGTAGATACTCCAATCTAACAACACGCAAGGTATGAGCCAAGCTCTGATACCACTTGTAGGATCGACACAAGATTTAACGATACCGTGCGCGTATGATCGAGTCCAAAGGCGAAATCAATGGACCGATTGTTGTTAGAGATGAGATGTGAATAAGGAAAAGTATGGAAATGAAAAAAACACACAAACAAACTCAAAATTGGGCAGCACTTGGTTAAGGGTTTTAAGCAAAAGTTGCAAAAATTGGGCAATGGGTTATAGGCTCCTTCCCTACGCCTTGAGCATTCCATGCGTAGGGATTCATACGCCTAAAGTTTCCAGGCGTATGGACTCCATACGCCTGGTAACTTTTAAATAATTACCAAATAGCCCCTAGAACCCCGTTTTCAACTCGTAAACGTCTACAAACATGTACAAGAGAACCTAATAACATATCTAATCTAGGGACATAGTCGTAGGGTGTATTAACAGTTTAAGTCTAGCATAAAGCATAAAGATAACGAGACACGTATATTAACTCCATACGCCTGGCAACTTTTAAGTAATTACCAAATAGCCCCTGGAACCCTGTTTTCAACCCGTAAACGTCTAAAACATGTACAAGAGATCCTAATAACATATCTAAGCCAGGGACATACTCGTAGGGTGTATTAACAGTTTAAGTCTAGCATAAAGCATAAAGATAACGAGACACGTATATTAATTTTAAACGTATAAATGATTATGTGTAAGTTTGTATATGTGTACATGTTTCACCCCAAAAGTGTATGGGAGCCTTACACCTGATATTGTTCAAGCGTAGGAACTCTGTTCCACGTGTATGAACCCGGTGATTGTAGGTACCTTTCGTAAATGTTCCTTTCAACTCTCTTGACAATTCCTCCATTCTAGATGTGTACAATCAATGTTACCCAACATGCCAAAATATGATGTTTTTCTTCGTAGTTTTGGTATAAATTTGCAACATCGTGGCTTGTGGATCGACGCAAAAACTCGTTGCCGTAAGTTTGAAATACGGCGTTGTAAAAAAATAAAGGGACTCACGTGAAGTCCTTTCAGACATGCACAAATACTCGTCGTATTCATCCGGTGTGTTACCGTTTGCAAGTTGTTTAATGGCAGAAGTTATTTTTTGAATAGGTGTAAAAATTTTATTCAACCTTCTATCGTAACCCTTTTGAAACCATGGATATTTTGTGGAAATGTCGTCAACAACTTTTAAAAACAATTCTTTCGATATACGAAACCGATAGCGTAAAACATCATCATTATATTTGAGTTCGGAAACAAAATAGTTGTTCATCAGGATTTGGTTACCTTTTTCGCGATCACGTTTAATGACTTTTTTTATGATGTCGTGTCTTCCTCGATCACATCTTTAAAAAAAAGACTGCTATTGTTTGAAATATCGTCATCCGACTCTATTGGTGGAATAATCATAGGTAATTTATTTGCCATTTGAAAAGATAATTTGTGAAAGTGAGAAATATGGTGTGATGTTTTGTGTATGAGAGAATGGTATGAAATGGTGTAAAATTTGGTGTGTTATATAATGTTTAAAATAAGCTTAAAAGTTTTTTTTTTATTTATTTAATGCTTTCTAACGGTCACTTGACCGTTGTGATGAGAAGCCGCATGATCCACACCAAGCCTCAAATCGAAGCCGTTTCTTGTAGCCCCATGGCATGGGGCAGTGACAGCGGTGTAGTCCCGTGACTAACCAACCAAACCCATGTAGCCCCAAATGCCCCGTCCCCTCTTAGTCCGGGTGTAGTGGGCGTTATATCGGGCTTTATTTTGTAAAATAAAGCCCCAAACACCAAAACATAGGGGCTCCATATTACAACATCATGCCCAAGCGTTATATATATAATGCCAAAGTGCCCAACCAATCCTCAGTTGCCACGTGTACAATATGTGTTTATCAGTTTTTTTTTTTTTTTTTTTTTTATAAATAGCGACACCCCTTTTTTTCTTCCCCCACTACACCCATTTTTCACATTATTTTTGCATGCTGACTCAGTTGTCACGTGGATCAATCAGAAACAGGGGCTTTATTTATGCACGGTCTTAGAATAATGCCAATATTTTATGCTGAAAGTATTAATGCACAACTAACCACGTTCTGTCTTGAACAACAATTTTATCTATTAAATATTTGGAACGGCTCCAAAAGGTTGGTAGTTAACCCCATACATAGTAAAGCACACCATATACGACTCTAATAATTTTCCACATTAAACTAACGTTCATATGTCGCGTGCCGTTAATTACATGCACACAGATTGAACTTTTAATATAGTCATAATAATATTTATCACACGTGATAATTTATTAATAAAACCATCATTTGCCAACTATAAATTGGTTAGCACTTACCAAGATGAAGGCAATCCTCCAGCAACAAGCTTTCCGCTCAAAGGTACTTTAGAACCATGCTATTTAAACATAAATCCTTGTTATGCCAGTGCCATTAATAATCTTTATTTCTCTTTGTAGGTTTTTTGCTTTGGTAACAATAAAAATGGGAGCAGGTGGCCGGATGAATGATGTTTCCTCAAACAAAGATGTTCTAAAACGTGTTCCCACAGCGAAAACACCATTCGAGATAAGTGATCTCAAGAAAGCAATACCACCACATTGTTTTAAGCGATCTCTAGCAACCTCCTCCTACTACCTCTTCCGCGACATCGCTATATGCTATACTTTCTACTATCTCGCCTCAAATTACATTCCTCTTCTACCTAAGCCCCTCAATTACCTAGCATGGCCGATTTATTGGTTCTGCCAAGGTACTAGTTTCATGGGAATTTGGAGCATTGGTCATGATTTGGGACATCATGCCTTTAGCGAATACCAATGGCTTGATGATACACTTGGTTTTATCCTCCACTCATCTTTCCTCACTCCATACTTCTCTTTCAAATACAGTCACCGAAGCCACCATGCTCACACCAATTCAATGGAGTATGATGAGGTTTGGATCCCCAAAAGGAAGGCGGATACCGTGTATTCCGAAGTTCTCAACAACCCATTGGGAAACTTGTTTATGACTGTTGTTAGGTTACTTCTTAGCTTCCCCATGTACTTTACCTTCAATATCCACGGCCGTGAATACAATGGCTTTGCAAGTCACTTCTACCCATACAGTCCTATCTTCAACGATAGCGAACGCAAACAAATTTGGCTCTCTGATGCTGGAATGGTTGTAGCTTTCTATGCTCTATACAAGATTGCAGCCGCCACAAGTGCTACATGGTTATTTTGCATCTACGGTGCTCCTTTGTTGGTTATGAATGCTCATTTCATCTTCTTTACCTTTTTGCACCACAGCCATCCTTCTCTAGCTCACTACGACTCAAGAGAATGGGATTGGATAAGGGGCGCTTTATCGACTGTGGATAGAGATTATGGAATCTTTAACACTATCTTTCATGATGTTACTTGTGCTCATGTAGTGCACCACTTGATATCAACGATTCCACATTATCATACCGTTGAGGCCACCAAGGCTATCAAGCCCATCTTAGGTGATTACTACAAATACGATGATACCCCAATCCTAAAGGCCTTCTGGAGAGAAACAAAGGAATGTATTTTTGTAGAACCAGATGAAGGTGCGGAGAACAGTGGTGTTTACTGGTTCCGGAGGTAAATATTAATATGAAAATAGCTATGTGCACCAGTATTCTGTAAGGATTTGCACTGTTAGTGCGTTTGTTTTGTTTTTGTTTTTGTTGTTATTGTTGTTACACCCCTTTTTTCTAATAAAGACAAATGGTACAATGGTAATGTTAATTTTAATTTCCATCGTTAAAATGCTGTATCTCTTCCTGATTTTATAAGGTATCAAAAAATCAACCTAGGAATTAAATTTTGACAATTGATTCACCCAAGTCCATGATTCTGATGGCCAGTCCGATTGGACCCGAGGATAATTAATATATGTGAGACAAAAGTTTAGTATTTCGAAGGATAAAAAATAAAAGCCATGATCTAGTATTTACTTCACTAACTTCCGGCCATTGTATCATGTATATATATTGTTTGTTTGCCCTCGATTGGTTGTCATCCAAGAATGTTGGCCCAGAACAGATTTTGCAGCGGAATAATACTTGATTAAACACACAATGATAACAAACTATAATCGAATGATTGGAATATTATTGAATGAATGTTACGGACAGAAAAGTGTACAAGGTTTACAAAGATTTAAAAAGGATAAATGGATTGTTTGTGTACAATCTTGATAAAGAATTAATGAACCAAACTGATCCTATTTATACTAAATGAAGCATTGTGTCTTTGACAGTTTTCTGATCAAAACGTTGTGTCTGTTGGTTGACCTATAACTGCCACCGGTTTGACTAATATTGGCGCCAAATGAAACTGTTTTAACAACCAGGGGCATTTTGGTCTTTTCACTTCTGTCCCGCCAATTTGTTTTGTATTTGCTTCTGTCCTTCTTCTGTTTTATTGACCCATTATGTTGCTTGATATGTGCAGCCATTTTGATCAGTCTTGATCCTTCTTTTGCAGCCTTATTTCCAATCCGTTTTGACACATATGCAGAATCCTTTAATCTATGCTAATGTATCTTATGTCTAAGTTTATATCTAATGACTAACATACTGTTACATACATACACGAATACTTAAAATACATATACAAATGTGCATATTAAAACATAAACAGAAAATTATATTTATTATTCTAACACCCTCCCTTAAATATAACTAGGCTTCATAGACGATCTTGGAAGGGAGTCCATTGCTTCTTTCAATGCTTCTTCAACTTGGGAGAAATCGAACTTGCGTTTCTTGATAGCTTTATTTGCTGATTTCCAATCACCTCCCATGTAAAGAGCATAGTCTTCATTCATATTTGTTGAATTTTTGTGAAGTCGATTCATAAGTTGTGATACAATTCCGGTTTTTCTAACTTCACTACATTCAACACTATCTTTCTCATCTTGATTTGCAATGTCTAGGGCTATTTTGTACACTTGGTATTGCCATTCTAAGACATCCAAATACTTAGCATAAAGAATCCTTAACATATCCTTGTCTTCATAATCTAACCCCAAATCTTTTCGCTATTACCACCCAAATATTATACTTTGATACTCTCTCATGTCCACCCTCTCTTTTGACCAATATATAAAGATCAAATAGATTCACTTCCTTGCCTTTTTCAACCATGGGTGGGATTGGACGGTTTGGAACTTTTAGATAAAAGTTTAAAAACCAATCAACCATTCTAAGAAAATGGTCTTTTAACAAATCCCTATGTGCCCACGGGTATTCTAAGTGATCTATGATGTTTAAGAATTCAATGCATTTTTCCATGGAATCTATTTTAAGATCATGAACCGATTCTTCCATTTTCTTATGTTTTCTTCGGTATTGAGGGACAATTCTTCAAAGTACTCATTTAAGTACTCATTCTTTCTTTGTTCATGTTCATGATCATCTCCTAATTCCCTCAACATAGATTCCTTATCATCTTTATTTTCTTTCATCATCTTGAATTGCATACTTTCATTCTTAAACATATTGTGGACACTACATGTATTCCCATCAATTTTGACTATGAAACCTTGAAGTTTTAATTGGGGTAGACTTAGAATGTTGTCATCTAAGTCATTTGAATAAAACACATTTGGTATGATTAGTGTGTTTATTTTCGGATTCAACACTAACCATTCCAACACCCCTTATAAAAACAAAATCATTCTTTAATCTACTTTCTACACCAAAAGATTTCTTTAGTTTGAGAAAGTAGTCAAGGTTTCCACTTATGTGATTCTGAATTTTGGGACTTACATACCAAACATCTCTCCAAGTACCAAAGCCGGATCCTTTGAGAATGTATTCTTCTTCGGTGTGCAATCTTTCTTGTGGATAATAACTTATGCCGGTGTCAATGGCATCTTTGATTAATTGTGCACTTTCATCCTTCTCCCTTATGTGGCAAGAACTTATAAGATGACCGGTGTGTGGCAATAAAAACATGATCTTGTTTCCACTCCTCTTATTCGCATTTCTGCCCTCCTTTCCCTTCGGTTTTTGTGTGTATTTCTGTGATAGTTTTCTGTATTGATATACGAATTGATTGAATTTTCAGACATGGTTTCCAAACTGACTTTATTAACCGAATACTGATGTAGAGATTGACTTTGAATCAGTTTGATTTTAAAACAGAATTTTGAAACAGAAAGTTTCGAAGAATCTGATTAAAAAAACAGGAAATTTCAAACAGAAAGTTTCGAAACAGGCTGGCTCTGATACCAGTTTGTTGGCCAGAACAGATTTTGCAGCGGAATAATACTTGATTAAACACACAATGATAACAAACTATAATAATGATTGGAATATTATTGAATGAATGTTACGGACAGAAAAGTGTACAAGGTTTACAAAGATTTATAAGGATAAATGGATTGTTTGTGTACAATCTTGATAAAGAATTAATGAACCAAACTAATCCTATTTATACTAAATGAAGCATTGTGTCTTTGACAGTTTTCTGATCAAAACGTTGTGTCTGTTGGTTGACCTATAACTGCCACCGGTTTGATTAATATTGGCGCCAAATGAAACTGTTTTAACAACCAGGGGCATTTTGGTTTTTCACTTCTGTCCCGCCAATTTGTTTTGTTTTTGCTTTTGTCCTTCTGTTTTATTGACCCATTATGTTGCTTGATATGTGCAGCCATTTTGATCAGTCTTGATCCTTCTTTTGCAGCCTTATTTCCAATCCGTTTTGACCCATATGCAGAATCCTTCAATCTATGCTAATATATCTTATGTCTAAGTTTATATCTAATGACTAACATACTGTTACATACATACACGAATACTTAAAATACATATACCAAATGTGCATATTAAAACATAAACAGAAAATTATATTTATTATTCTAACAAAGAACTCATGGAGTTGTTTTTGGTTCACAAGGTAGAGATGTCCTAGGAAGCCAACCAACCTAGTAAAAACTCTCACCTAGCACACTTAGCGTTGAGTTTCATCTGCTCCACAATCAATGAGCTCTCACCTAGGGTTTCGGTTCTTAAAACACGGATTTGACCTTCAAAACAACGAGTTTGGATCTGAAATTTTGAGGATGTGTTACCTTGATGGTGTA